>CAJPIZ010002728.1:0-12995 GCA_905368565.1 Medioppia subpectinata
CTTATCGGGCGATCCGTAGAGACAGTACTTATTGGGCGATCCGTAGAGACAGTACTTATCGGGCGATCCGTAGAGACAGTACTTATCGGGCGATCCGTAGAGACGGTATTTATTAGGTTAATCGGGGTTGGGTCTGTTTTAACCAGGTTGATCAAGAAATACAATAACATATATTGTACAATAGTCATTTTAAATTAAAGTCCAGTTAAACTAATCAATTATAATACATAAATTAATCAATTGTTAGATTCAATTAATATTACTTTATAATGACTTAAATAACGCATAACTTCTAATTTTTTAATTAAATAAATTAAATTTTATACCATATTTGTTAACAAATACTAATTAAATTTATATATTTTACTATTTTATTATCAGGTGTCATTACAATTTTATAAGTTGATATATGGAAATTTTAGTTTTATTTTGAGATATACAACATTTAATTAAATATCTAATTTAAAATACTTATTATCTTATAATTTACAATTAATTTCATATTATTTAAGTTGGCAAAATTATCATAAAGTTAACTAATATTAAATTTAATTATAAACAAAATTTGGTTATCTAATTCAATTAAACAATTATTTAAATTATTTTAGATTCAGTTAATACGACTATAACAATGTCTTAGTAACTTTTAACAAAAGTTTTAATAATTTGTTAATCAATTATTAAGTATAAGTATAAATAAAAATAAACTTTTAAATAATAGACATTTTTAATCATAGAAACTAAACATATGTATATTTAACACGTTGTTTAGAAATGCTACATTCAATATAATAATTCTGTAAGGTAAATATCTTTATTATTAGCATAATAAATTAATATTTTAAATGAACAATTTAAATAAACAAATTAAAATGAATACTTTTATTATAATGAACATTTAATTTATTGCATCAATTGCTCAAACAATGGTCGCATAACTTTGTGCCAAACCCTATACCCCTCTAATGACAGGTGCAAGTGATCGCTCAGAAACAGCTCCGGTATTTGATGTCCACTACTGTCTGTCATATATGGCGTCAAATCAATGAAGAATACAGTGTTATTGTCGGCCAACTTCTTGAGCTCAACATTGATTTGTTTTGATCGCTCGCTTTTTGTGGGGTTAGTATACGGCGTGTGTCCTATGATTATCACTTTGGCGGCCGTGAATTTGGCCCTCAATTCACGAACAATCTCTTGTTGTCCGCGCAGGACATCCGGTGTCGATACGGACCGGTTGTGACACATTGTATTAAATCCTAAGAATCATTAGAATCAAGTCATTTATACCATGATTTAAGCACATGTATACAATATTACACATACCTGGGCCTGAGGTCACTACAATCACTTTGGGTGTGAGTCCATCCAACTCTCGATTCTGTATCCGCCACAAGACGTTGGATATCGTATCACCTCTTATGCCATAATTGGCCGCACCATTCATGCCATAATAATTTTCCCAAATCAATTTACCATCCTTTTGCCAATACTCTACTCCGGATGCACCGATAAAAATAGCCTGGATCTGTTTCTGATGTTCCATGGTCATTTTAGTCAACTGCCAGTGCCGTTCAATCCAGTACTTATCGCCCGGTTGTGGTTCCCACGGGTGTACATCACCACAGCTACTGGCAGTGTATGTAGTATTTCTAACGTCTAGACTTAGCATGATTTTTATTACAAGTAATTAAGATATTTATTAAGCAACTCAATCTAACACTTGTTAATACAATAGTGAGTTAAGTTAAATAAAATTTACCTTTTATATAAAAATAATGTCTGGCTTATGAAATAAATTATTACTAAATCATTATGATAATTATAATAAATGCAATATTGTTGATAACAGTATGCTGCAATACAAATTTTTCTTATTATTCACCAAAACAAATTTATTATTATTATTTTCAATCATTTTAACAAAATACTTATGCATAATATTGACAATCATTAAATTGTACATTTCAACTAAGGTTAGTTAATTTAAAAATTCCATTAATAAATAATTAAAAATGTTTTGAGAAATCAAATTCTGTAAATATAATGACTTTTTTATGTGGCTTACGTCTGACACGTGTAATAACATGTACTGTATACCAAAAATAATGTCATTAACATAGTAACCATAAGGAATAAACAATGTCATCTGCAATAAATGAGCAACCACAAAATTTTCCTACAATGTTTATTGTTAATTTATTAATTATGTTAATTTGACTGGTTTAAATTAATTAATTAGATATTATTTTGAATATAGTAACTATGTTTTGCATGGATTCTGCATGTGATAGATTAAGGTTTTAGCAATTATTAATTAAGCTACTTTGTTAATAAAATAGTGATAATTTACAATAATGTTTACCCTTATATGATAATAACATGTAATTAAACTAAATTAAACTCTATGTTTAACTAAAGTATATGTAAATCACTATGATAATAAATTCTGATGATTGCACTAACTTATACCCTAAAATCGTGCCTATTACCCGCGGGTTATCTGATGAAAAAAGTGATATTTTTGGAAAATTAATGAGTGCGGGTTATCTGCAAAGTGCGGGTTATGTGTAGCGTTGCCAAACATACAGGAATTTCCTTATTATACATGAATTTTCACAGAACACAAGAAGAAATTTCTCTGTACATTGAAAAATACAGAAATAAATATTTCAAAAATAAGCTGTAATAGAGAAAAATACAGGAATTTTTGGCCATTTTATCACATTTATACAGGATTTTTAAAATATTGTTTGATGTCTTAAAATGATAAATTGTTATTTTATTATAGAAAAAATAAATATAATATTATATAACATATCACTCAAATCAGAGTCGAAATCACATTCAAAAAAAGAGTTAATATTAGTCATAAAATTGGATTCTTCATCAGATATGTCTTCAGATTCTGAATCAATTGTCAAATCATTGAACTTGTTTTAAACATAATAACTAATTTAATTGATTACAAATATTTAAAATTTTCAAACGGTTAAATACAAAAATTAAGTTTCATAGTGTTAATCTTATATTTCAAAATCACGCGTTTTTTTTGTCAAAATAAACAGGTTTTACAATATAAAATTTTTGCGGGTTATCTGTGAATCGCCTTTTATTTTAAAATATTTGCACTTTTTGATAGTGCGGGTTATACGCGACTGCGGGTAATAGGCACGATTTTAGGGTACTATGAAAGAATGTTTTCCTGAGATTTATAATTAATTGCTCTTGGCGATTTTGTCGTCATACGTCTATAAAATGTGTTACATCATGTAACGTATTGATCATGAAAAACAATGTCATATTCAATAAGTAATAAATGAGCAAGCACAAATTTTTTCATAAATTCACATAAATAATATCCGCATAAATTTCCACAATTAATCAAAAGAAATTTTTGTGATAACGCTTATTATGTTGTGCGTGCAATCTACTGTATGTATCAACTTTTATATCATGGTTAAAACATAAATAATCAAATACAATAAATTTAATCATGCTTAATTTTATTTAATTAATGATGTAATTATTTCAATAATCGTTCAAACAATGGTCGCATAACTTTGTGCCAAACACTATACCCCTCTAATGTCAGGTGCAAGTGATCGCTCTTAAAGAGCTCCGGTATTTGATGTCCACTACTGTCAGTCAGATTTGGTGTCAAATCAATGAAGAATACAGTGTTATTGTCGGCCAACTTCTTGAGCTCAACATTGATTTGTTTTGATTTCTCGCTTATCGATGGGTTTGTATACGGCGTGTGTCCTATGATTAGCATTTTGGCGGCCGTGAATTTGGCCCTCAATTCACTGACAATCTCCTGCTGTCCGCGCAGGACATCCGGTGCCGAAGGGGACGGGTTTCGGTTCATTGAGTTAAATCCTAAAGCATTATAATTAAATGATTTAAATATTAAACTATCATTTTAAAACTGCCAAACATGATTGCACAAGATAGAGTAACACTACAGTATTAAAATTTCGTTATTTTACATAGTAATTAAACATCCAATAATTCAAACATAAATTTTAAAACATAATTAATAAATAAAACATATAAATGCAATAATACTTTTACTATTGGTTAATAAGTTTTGCACACATTTAGCAATTATGCGTGAAATTACATAAAAATAAAACAATAAACACATGTAATGTAAAGCCTTTACATTATATAGCCTTATATAACACACACACATACCGGGACCGGAGGTAATGACAATCACTTTAGGTGTGAGTCCGTCGACCTCCTTATTCTGGATCCGCCACAAGACATTTGAGGTGGAGTCGCCTCCCAGACCGTAATTGGCCACACCTTTGGCCGCGTAATAGCTGTCCCACAACTCCTTGCCGTCTGTCTGATAGTTATCGACAATTGAAGCGCCGATGAAGAAGCCGTGGATCTGTTTTTGGTGATCGTGTGTATACTTTACCAGATCTTTGTGCCGTTGTGTCCAACCGGTGGGCGACGGTTCCCACGGTTGCACATCGGCTGAGCACAACTCTATGCCTAAAAATGTCACCACTATTAACGTTAACATTATTATGTTTTTTTAACTCGTTGTCTCTAAACTGAGATAATATTTTATTGATTTGATGAGCTTTATATATCGTATTATTAAGTTATCATGTGTTTTTTTCTCATAAGTTATAAGTCTTAAACAGAACTTTACTATCTTTACAAATGATTTGATTAATTAGCAAAATAAATATAATTCACCTGTGCTAGTTATTAAAGATCTATAGACTAGGTATTAATTAAATATAAACTTTAAACTAATTTTTGTTTTTTAAAAGTTATCAAATAGTGTAAGTATTTAACTATTGAAAGAAATTATGTTTACAATAACTTATTTACCACAATCTAACTTGATAATAAACATTGTATTTTATGCAAACTGTAAGGTATTACAATTATTGATTTTATAACTCGTTGTAAATTAAATAAAAATGCAAAACAACTAATTAGGTAAACAAAAATTTATAAATTTATTTAATGAACATTTAATTTATTGCATCAATCGCTCAAACAATGGTCGCATAACTTTGTGCCAAACTCTATACCCATCTAATGACAGGTGCAAGTGATCGCCATTAAACAGCTCCGGTATCTGATGTCCACTACTGTCCGTCAGATTTGGTGTCAAATCAATGAAGAATACAGTGTTATTGTCGGCCAACTTCTTCATCTCAACATTGATTTGTTTTGATCTCTCGCTTATCGATGGGTTTGTATACGGCGTGTGTCCTATGATTATGTGTTTCGCGGCCGCAAATTTGGCCCTCAATTCACTGACAATCTCTTGTTGTCCGCGCAGGACATCCGATGCAGATACGGACTCGTTATGATGCATAGTATTAAACCCTGTTATTAGAATCAAGTTAGTAATACATATTTAAACACATGTATATTACATACCGGGGCCTGAGCTCATTACAATTACTTTGGGTGTGAGTCCATCCAACTCTTGATTCTGGATTCGCCACAAAACATTAGATGTGGTGTCGCCTCCTATACCATAATTGGCCACACCTTTTGGCTCGTAATAGCTGTCCCACAGCTGTCGGCCGTCCGTCTCAAACCGGGCCACTCCTGAGGCGCCGATGAAAAAGCCGTGGATCTGTTTTTGGTGATCGCGAGTGTACTGAGACAACTGCTGGTGCCGTTGTAACCAACGTCCAGAGCCCGGCTGTGGTTCCCACGGGTGCACATCGGCTGAGCACAACTCTATACTAATCAATGCTAACACTATTAACGCTAACATTATTGTGTCTAATATACGGAAGAATATTTGTGCCTCTTTTATACCTGTATTGTAATTATGATCATGTGTTTTGTATCTCTGACTTAAATAGCAATCTCATTGTTGTTACAATTGGTTAATGAAATGCCTTAGTCAAAGCAAATGTAATTGACCTGTATACATTATCAGTGATTAATTATTTTCGTTAAGAAAGTATTATATGATAAACAAAATTATTTGTTTAATTAATTAACTCAATTGATAAACTAACTTTATATACAATTTATATAATTCACTTTATAAAACAACCTTCATAGTTATTTTAATCAATTTAGATTACAAATATAAATTATAAATACTGTAATTTTAATTATTAATAATATTAATGGTATTTTATTAGAATAAAATAACTTTAATTATGATTGAAAATACAAATATATTTAATCATTAAAACTTTACCAATTAATTAAAATAAATATATCATAAAATAATCATAATTATTGCATCAATTTCTCAAACAATGGTCGCATAACTTCGTGCCAAACCCTATACCCGGCTAATGTCAGGTGCAAGTGATCGCCTTTAAACAGTTCCGGCTTTTGATGGCCACTACTGTCCGTCAGATTTGGTGTCAAATCAATGAAGAATACATTCTTGTTGTCCGCCGTCTTCTTGAGCTCAACATTGATTTGTTTTGATCTCTCGCTTATAGACTGTATTATATACGGCGTGTGTCCTATGATTATCACTTTGGCGGCCGGAAATTTGGCCCTCAATTCCTTTACAATCTCTTCCAGACCTCTGAGGACATCGGGTCCCGACGGCGATGGGTTTCGGTTCATTGTATTGTATCCTAAATATTGCAAAATAATATTATCATAATTAAAATGTTTAAAATAATTTATAATACAAGGTTATAAAAAACAAATAATAATTGAATTACTGTATATATGTTTTTGCATTTATAAAATATAATAAATACATTATTATAAACAAAGCAAACAAATACTATACAGTATAACAATACATGTTATAAACAATACATATACACATAATAGTAGGCACAGGTATTATCACACATACCGGGACCGCAGGACACGACCACCACTTTGGGGTTAAGTCCGTCCAACTCTTTATTCTGGATCCGCCACAAGACGTTTGACGTGGAGTCGCCTCCTATACCATAATTAGCCGCCCCTTTCGGCACATAATAGCTGTTCCAGAGGTCGCGGCCGTCCGACTGATAGTAGTCGGTGATGGAGGCGCCGATGAAGATGGCGTGGATCTGTTTCTGGTGATCGTGTGTGTACTGAGACAACTGCTGGTGCCGTTGTAACCAACCCCCAGAGCCCGGCTGCGGTTCCCACGGGTGCACATCGGCTGAGCACAACTGTAAGCCAATAAATGTCAACACTATTAACGTAAACATTATTACTGTTTTCTCACTCGTCGTCTCTAAATTGATTTACCACAAGTATTTTTTGTCTTGTTTTATACCATATTGTGTTTGTTTTTATCATGTGTTTATTGTCTCACATTTGCACAATAAAATATTTTATCAGTAAAAAACCTTTTGACATTTAAAACATAAGCACTTTTTTTAGATAGTTGTTTGTTATAATTAAATTAAATATAAAAAACATTTACATCCTTATTAGAGATTAAGTTATTTATAAATTTTGTAATTTAGTATAAAAATTAAAATTTGACAAAACAACATTTAATTTCATGAAATTTGATTTGAATTTTAAATTAAACTTTTTTAAATAATGAATGTTAGATAATAAACATAAAGTTATTGCATTAACCGCTCAAACAATGGTCGCATAACTTCGTGCCAAACCCTATACCCCTCTAATGACAGGTGCAAGTGATCGCTCAGAAACAGCTCCGGTATCTGATGTCCACTACTGTCCGTCAAATATGGCGTCAAATCAATGAAGAATACATTCTTATCGTCCGCTTTCTTCTTCATCTCAACATTGATTTGTTTTGATTTCTCGTTTATTGATGGGTTTGTATACGGCGTGTGTCCTATGATTATCACTTTGGCGGCCGTGAATTTGGCCCTCAATTGTCTAATAATCTCTTTGAGGCCTTCGAGCACATCGGGTCCCGACGGGGATGGCTTTCGGTCCAAACTATTATACCCTGATTATAGTGAAATAAATTACTATATAATACCATACAAAATCAATATGATAAGTCTATCACATAAAACTATGCAGCAATTATGTATCTTTAAAGTTTTATACAGTATACAAGCATTGTTTTAACATAGATCATTTGCTAACTAATTAATTATTAAAACTAAAATTATAACGTATTAAATTATCAACACTAACATAAAATCTGTCCAAATACTATATATCACACATACCGGGCCCACACGACACGACCACCACTTTGGGTCGGAGTCCGTCCAACTCGTGATTTTGGATCCGCCACAACACCTTTGACGTGGAGTCGCCTTTAATGCCATAATTAGCGGCCCCTTTGACCGCGTAATACCTGTCCCATAGCTCTTTGTCTTCCGTTTGATAGTATTGTACGATTGAGGCGCCGATGAAGACGGCGTGGATCTGTTTTTGGTGATCATTGGTATACTGTAACAACTGGTGGTGCCGTTGCAGCCACCAGTCATGATAACCCCGCCGCGGTTCCCACGGGTGTTTATGTGCAATGCCCGACTGTATAATAAATACCCACATGGAATAATAATTATTAAATATTATCACAATACTATAAGCCATTAATATCAATATGTTCAACTAATTTAAACTTGTGCTCTTTATTTATATTGTGCATAATTAAGTTAATTAATTTATTTAATTAAGTTAAATAGCTGTATTGTATTGAATTTATTGTTATTTATAAACGTTATGCACTTAACTACTGTTAATATTCAGTGCGAACGTCTAAAAAATGATACATTTATTTAATATAAAAAACAATTAAAATACAAAAAACATTTTTTATATTTTATAAACACGTTTTAAGATATAAAATTGTCACAATCAATGTTATTTTTAAGTTTATATGATAACTTAAAGTTGCATTTTAAAAATTATTTAGACATTTACAATGCATATGTATAATGCTTCAATTAATTATGATAACAATTTTTATACTCACCATTTAATTCAATTACAACATTAGAGTAGTTTCTAAGTTTGTGATCAAGTCCAGTTGACTACTCGGTGCCTTAATTATGGTCAAATTTGTTGTACTATGTAATCAATATAATTTATAAGTAATAGTAATTATTACATGCACACAGTATTAAATTGTAATATTTGACCCTCATTACTTGTGCCATTTTTCACATACACGTTTTCACATTATAAAAGCAGTTATTTAACGCACAGTAATGGCATAGGTAATGAAGCATTACATTACAATTTAATATGCATGTAATAAGTGTTAAACTATGCATTTACTCGATAAAATGTGATATTCTCATAGGGACCTAAAACTTATACTAAAATTAAAACAATGGGAACTTTATATTTTAGTTTTTATATGTCTGGTACCAGATCTAGCAATATGGTTCTAGCCGCAATTAATGTATCAAGGACATTTGACCTATTGTCTATCAAAAAGTGTTTAAAATATGGCATTTGGCATAAAATAATTATTTCGAATAAATAAAATATGTTACATCAATTTGTAAAAATATGGCAATAGATACAATACAATACTTACAAAATTAAAACAAACAAAAATACTCTTGATTATATTATCAATATATAAGTATTTTATTTTAAATTTAAATATTACATTTAATTAAAAATCTATCTTAATAAAAATCACCTTAATTAAATTATCACCACAATAAATTATTGCTTTCTAGCAATTTTCTAGTAATATTAATGCTAAATTACTATTATTATTAGTACTTTATAATCATAACATTAGTCTTTCAAACAACGGACCCATAACTCGATGCCACACCCGATACCCGTCTAACGTAAAGTGTAGGCCATCTTTGAAAAGGCCGGGCAATTGCTGACCACTACTGTCCACAAGACTGGGCGTCAGGTCCAAGAAATACACTGTCTTTTCATCGGCAAACTTCTTCAGCTCCCGATTGATCTCTTTGGACACTTCGCTGACATCGGGCCGGCGGTCGTCGTTGTGATACGGGGTGTGCCCGATCACTATAATCCCGGTGTCCGTGAATTTTGCTTTTAACTCGGTGATAATCTCTTTCAGGCCCCGCAACACTTCCGGACCCGAGGGCTGTGTCCGGGGATCTACTTTCGGGTCCGGATTATGGAGACTATTGTAACCTAAAACACATTATAATAATTATAATAATTAGAAACACAATACAAAACAGATTAAAAAAAACTAATATTTAACATAATATTTTGCGGTAAAATAATTATGGTAAATCACAACATACCGGCGCCGCAGGAAAACACAATAACCTTAGGCCTGAGTCCATCCATTTCCTTATTCTGGATCCGCCACAAGACATTGGACGTGGAGTCGCCGGGTATGCCGTAGTTGGCCGACCCTTTGGGCGCGTAATAGGAGTCCCACAGTTGCCGGCCGTCACCGCCCCAGAAGTTGGTGAGGGAGACGCCCAGGAATAGGGCTTTAATGTGGTCAGCCTGGTCTCGGCTGTTGGCTGTTAACTGGTTATGTATTTGCATCCAATTGGGCCACCAGTTGCCCGCCTCCGCCTCCCAGGGCTTTACGCATAACGTTAATTGAATGCACAATATATTGATTAATATAAATTTTATCATGGTTGCTTTTGATATCTTGCTAATATGGTCTGGTTTGTTTTTAATAGCAAATTAGTTTTAATAATAATATGTCATATGGAATTTTGGTGCTTTTATCATGCTCGTTTAGTGGGAAAATACCATTAAAACTTAACATTTTTAGATAATAAATGATTAATAATATTTGTTTATAAGGTATAATAAAGGATGTGAATTATAAGTGTATTTAATTAACTATGGGATTAAATATCTATCAATGCGTTGCGAAAACACTTTAACTTTAAGATAAAGTTATAAAAATTATTTTGTTTTTGTAAAAATATTATTTTTATAAAAGCAAGCTTAATTAATTATTATTATAACCTAATTAAGGTACTATTGATACATTAAAACATTAAAATTAAATAACATTTTATATGTATGGTATTACATATAATTATGATAAAAATTACCTTGTTAATACTAATTTACAACTATCTATTTTGTAAAATTTAATAAAATAATTTTAATATTTATTAATTAACATAAACTATTGCAATAAACGCTTCATCAATGGCCACATGACTTCGTGCCAGACCTGATACCCGGCGCGGGTCAGGTGCACGCCATCACTGGTGCGCAACGAGGCCTCAACCATACCATTGGAGTCCAAATAGTGAGCACGTGTTTTCAGAAAGTAGATATTGTTTTGGTTATCAAACTTCTCGGTCATCTCATCCAATTGCAGGCACTGATGGTCCAAACCGGGGTCTCTAATCGGAATCATCACACCCATGTGTATAATCTTACTGTCCGGACATCTGGCCCTCAACTCTTGTAGTATAGTCTCAATTCCTTTGGCCGTGTCTTCGGCCACAGTATTGGACTTATCGGCAAATATATTGTTGTATCCTTAATGGGATTTGTTTTGATATAAATATAAACATTATAAGTAAATTTAATTATAATTAAAGTAAAGTACTATTCTACTTAATAAATTATATAATTTTAATTTTATTGATTTACTAAAATTAAGTAATTACCACATTGAAAGACAATGAGTTTGGGCTGAAGTCCGGCCAACTCGTGATTCTGGATCCGCCACAAGATATTTGAAGTGTTGTCACCACAAATACCATAATTATAGGCGCCTTCCGGTTCGTAATACTTATCCCAAATGTGTTGACCTGCGTATAAAAAGTATTTGGTTAACGAACCGCCAATAAACACCACTCGGATGTTCTTCTGGTGATCGGCCGACTGTTTCATCAGCTCCTGGTGTTTGTCGAGCCATGTCTTTAGACTACCCAATCGTTGCTGTGGTTCCCACGGCTTTACAGTTGACGTTGTGTTCATTTTTAAGCCATTTCAATAAATATATAAAGTTTTTAGCTATACTCGTATACTTTTTTAGCTAGGTTTGCCTGTAATGGTAAATAATTAGCCTTAACTTAACATGATTATTTGTAATTCTACTATTGACGGGATGTAATTTTAACAATACACGCGTTTCCACAATATTTGTAATTTAAAACATAATTTATTCAAATAATTATTTAAATTTACATTATTTATATTTGTGACACGTAATCAATTATTAATTATGGTAAAAATTATTTATTTATTATTACTAATATGTATATTGTTTTGGGTGGATTTATCCGCCTTAACCGATCACACCAGACGTCTGGCTCGTGATAATGGGTATGCATTTATTTATTTAACTACTAAAATATTTTGCCAAGATCATTTATAATTTTTATTTAAATTAATACCTTGTGTGCCGCTTTAAATAAACTTATTGTATAATTTAATATCATTATCTACTATATTCATTAATCTAATATTAACCTACTTTGGTTATACAGTGACGGGAACATAACTAAGCTAACGTATCCTGTTCATTTTATTTTGTTATAAAGTTAGTACATAGTTGTTTCTAAAACCTTACACAACAGATAGAGTTAAATAATTATAACAATGTTAATATTAGACATAATCAATTTATGTAATAAAATACTATTTTTACTTGTGTGCATGGTGATTTTACAAATCGATATGAACATGATGGACCCACGGCGATACAGGACTCGAAATCCACCACGTGATTACGGCTTTTTGTTTAACACAGCATGATTATTAACGGACCAACATAATTATTTACTTCATTGAATATTATCAATATCATTTTATTTGTAATAAGATTTTTAAAAAATACTTTTAATAAAATTAATTTTTAATTTAAAATATTATGAATAATTTTTACAAACTTTTAATTTTTTCAAAACATTAGAGGAAATGACAAAAATATTTTTTTCTAAACACAGGATTTAGTGCAGGCAAGAAGCCAGAGTTATAATTCCCACAAAAAACGTTTAAATTATATACATATTGATTGTGTAAATAACCCCACGTCTATATGTTGGCCAAAAAATGCCATATAAAAATATTGTAATTTTAATTATTTTAAATCCAACTAGACAGAAATGTGCTATATTTATAATGTTATCCATAATTCGAAAATTCCATTGATTCCC
>CAJPIZ010002729.1:0-12993 GCA_905368565.1 Medioppia subpectinata
GATCTTTAAACGCTTTCAAATATCGCTTCGGCCCGTCGTTCACACACTGCCCGCTGTCCACAGAGTCGGCGACCGTATCGCTGACCAAACCCGACGATATCATTAGTCCACATAATCGGCTCAATTCATCCCCACTTCTCGACTCGATGTCCGCTATTAGTGTCGCTAATTGTGTGTCTGCTTCACAGTTACCCTGATTATAGTCATTATAAATACATTATAATTAAATCTATTTAATTAACAACCACAATAATTTTTTCAAATTATTAACTATGGTTATAAGTTACTAATAATTACAAGTGATTTATGAGTAATAACTTAACATACCAATAGTTGTGATAGTTGTTTCTCTTCATAAAATTGATTATTAATTAGCAATTCTTTAAATTCATTAAATAAAACGTCAAAATTTGCTGTTTTGCTATTTTCATCCATTTTCTTGACACTATTTCTCATTCAATTGGTTTATTGAATGTTTGAGTTAAGAATGCATAATAACTTGAAATAACTATGTAATAATGCATAATAATTATTATTGAGATGAATCAGTTCACTATTTATATGATAACGTTAATGTCTTACGCAAGAAATGGCTTGATAAGATTAGAAATATTTTATTATTAATAAATATGATAAAATATCTGCATTTTTTGAATTTATGTGTTTAAAACAAGTTAGGAAAAACGAAAACTATTTGTTCAAATAAATTCTTGTGTATAAATAAAAAAGTCTCAAAACATTAACAATGTTGTAACTTAGAGCTTAAATTTGTTAATTATTAGAATTTATATAAAATAATAATTAATAAATTGTATTTATAATTAAATTACAATATTTTTTAAATAACTTGTAATGAATTTAATTTTGATTCAAGTTATTAGGTATCCCTTCAATTATGAAACACTTTTTGGTTTAAATTATTTAAAGACTTAAATTTTTAACAATTTTAGACACATTTATCACACAATTATCTAACATTTTAATTTATTATTCATTTAAATAAAGACCCGGATTAAAGTAAACTTTTTTAACACTGCCTCTGATATTTGCCTCAATGGCCTGTTTCCTAGACTGGGTATCAGTTTCGGCGGACATATCGCCGACACGTTTGGCCACATGTATAGTCATTATATCGTTGAGATGTTCCCTATGGGCTAATTCTGCCAAACATTTGGCCAAATGCTGACCAAACCACGAGCCGGATAGAGTATCGCGCTTTGAGACATAACCTAGATCGTATTTCTAATTAAATATGACAATCCCGGGTATAAAAATAATTATTACTTACCCTCCATGGAAGAATAGTATACAAACATATCACTCCAAGTGCTTCGTAATTGTGGTCCACCCTAACTCTTTGGTACACCAGGATCAAATTTGCCTAAATTAATTGACCATTAATTATTTAAAACAGGTAATTATGAGCACACTTACCGCCCCTACAGGCGTTAGTAAAGAACATTTTAGGTTTATCGATAAGTTGTGGACAATTCTTGTTATTAAACATCTCGAGTATAGTATTGATGGAAACAGTGACCCCATCCGTGCCGTAAATACCTTCTTCCGCGCCGTGCGATAGCATTATAACTGCCAGAGCGTCGTGTCCTATGAGTGCGCTGTCGGCCGCGATGTCCCCCAAAAGTGTTTTCATTTGTTCCGCTTTTTTGTTGGTATAGATCTTGACGTCAAAGAAAAGTTGGTCGAAGACAGAGGACAAGCGTTTGGCGTCGGCTATAGTGCCAAACCTGGGCTCCAAATGTTGATCTTCAAAATATTCGTTATCAATGATCACACAATAGCCCCGGGGTTTGTGTGCCATGGGATACACGTCTCCGTATTTTGTATCCTTTAGTTTTGTGGCTTTAGTGACAGTGAGCTCATCCTTATTTACCAGCAGGATGGAAGCGATTAGCTCTTCTAACCAGGTCAAACTAAACAGTGATCCATCGTTCACACACTGACTACTATCGTTGTGATCGTCAGTCATACGGCTGACTAAACCCGACGATACCATTAACTCTCTTAATCGGTTCACTTCCGCCCCACTCCTCGACGCGATGTCCGCTATTAGTGTCGGTAATTGTGTGTCCGGTCGACAGTAATCCTGGTTATAGTAATCACAAATGTGTTCAATTAATAATCATAATTAAATTACATTAGTTAAAATATTCAATTAGGTATGGGTAATAACTTTTTATACTGTACCAATAACTGTGATAGTTGTTTCTCGTCATAGAATTTATTATTAATTAAAAAGTGTTTAAATTTGTCAAATAAGACATTACTTTGGGCTTCGGTTTTATCATCCATTTTATTCGCATTACTTTTAATTTAATTGCTTGAATGTTAGACTTTATAAATGCATAATCACATGTATATCAATAATAATGCATAATAAATGGATGCATTTGTAAACTATTTATTGCACAATATTGATGTATGCATTACATCATTTGTTAACCCGATAAGATTTAGTAAGTTTTATGTTGTACTAAACATTATATAAATATTCTATATAAAACGCTTTTACCAAAGTTTTAGTCATTTAACGTTTTAATTTTTATTTGGAATTATTTGTAAAACATAAATTGAAAAATAAACTTTTGTTAAAATAAATTTTTGGGTATAATTTACCATATAGCAAATGTCTCAAAGCACAAACAATGCTGTAATGAGAACATGAATGTGCATTGAATTTACTATTAAATTATAAAATAGCATAAAAATTATTTTTGATGTCTAATTAACATGTAATTTTAATTTCAAATATCAAAACTTGGTCCTAATTGCAGAATAATTATTATTAAGATGAATCAGTTTACTATTTATATGATAACGTTAATGTGTTACGTAAGAAATGGCTTGTTAATATTAGAAATATTTTATTATTAATTAATATTACAAAATATCTGAATCTTTGTATTTATGTGTTTAAAATAAGTTTTAGAAAAATCGAAAACTATTTTTAAAAATAAATTCTTGTGTATAAAAAAAAGTCTCAAAACACAAATGTTGTAATTGAGAGCTTAAATTTGTTAATTATTGATATTTAAATTAAATAATAATTAATAAATTTTATTTATAAGTAAATTACAAAATTTTTTAAATAACTTGTAATGAATTTAATTTTGAGTTAAAGTATAATTTTGATTCAAGTTATTATTAATGCCTTCAATTATGAAACACTTTTTGGTTTAAATTATTTAAAGACTTAAATTTTAAACAATTCTATCACACAGTTATATAAAATTTTAATTTATTAATTATTTAAATAAAGACCTGGATTAAAGTAAACTTTTTTAACACAGCCTTTGATAGTTGTCTCAATGGCCTGTTTGCACAACTGGGTATCATTTTCGGTCAACATATCGCCGACACGTTTGGCCACATGTATAGTCATTATATCGTTGAGATGTTCCCTATGGGCTAATTTGGCCAAACATTTGGCCAAATGCTGACCAAACCACGAGCCGGAAAACGGACTGCGGAATGAGACATAACCTAGATCGTATTTTTAATTAAATATTACAATCCCGGGTATAATAATAATTATTACTTACCCTCTATAGAAGAATAGTATACAAACATATCACCCCAAATGTTTCGTAATTGTGGACCACATAAATACTTGCGTGTACCATGGTCAACTTCGTCTAAATTAATTAACCATTAATTATTTAAAAACATGTAATTATTGTCACACTTACGACCCCTACAGGCGTTAGTGAAGAACATCTTAGGCTTATCGAGAAGTTGTGGACAATTCTTGTTATTAAACATCTCGAGTATAGTATTGATGGGAACAGTCACCCCATCCGTGCCGTAAATACCTTCTTCCGCGCCGTGCGATAGCATTATAACTACCAGAGCGTCGTGTCCTACGAGTGCGCTGTCGGCCGCGATGTCCGCCAAAAGTGCTTTCATTTGATCCGCACTTTTGTTGTTATAAAGTTTGACGTCAAAGAAAAGTTGGTCGAAGACAGCGGTCAGGTTCTTGACATCGGTTATAGTGCCAAACCTGGTCTCCAGATTTTCATTATCAAAGTACTCGTTATCAATGATCACACAATAGCCCCGGGGTTTGCGTGTCATGGGATACACGTCTACGTCTTTTGTATGCTTTAGTTCTGTGGCTTTAGTGACAGTGGGCTTAACCTTGTTCATCAGCACCATGGAAGCGATGAGCTTTTTCAACCAGGTTAAACTAAACCGTGATCCATCGCTCACACACTGACCACTATCGTTGTTATCGACAACCAAACCCGACGCTACCATTAGCTCTCTTAATCGGTTCACTTCCTCTCCATTCCTCGAGAGAAAGACTACGCCCGCTATTAGTGCCGGTAATTGTGTGTCCCGTCGACAGTAATCCTGGTTATAGTCATCACAAATACGTTCAATTAATAATCATAATTTAATTACATTAGTTAAAATAGTCAATTATGTATGTGTAATAACTTTGTATACTGTACCAATAACTGTGATAGTTGTTTCTCGTCATAGAATTTATTATTAATCAACAAGTGTTTAAATTTGTTAAATAAAACAATACTTTGGGCTTTGGTTTTATCATCCATTTTATTCGTATTATTTTTAATTTAATTGCTTGAATGTTAGACGTTATGAATGCAAATCACAGCAATCCAAAATGCCAAATGTCGGGCAAACGCTATAAAAATTGTGCACATTGTTCATACACTATTCACATTTATTGTGAGTAATATATAAAATATTACCAAGTTCAAAAAATAACCACGTTTAAATAAATAAAGCCTCTCTTTATTTTGGAATGGCCTGTGCATAATTAATGGATGCATTTGTAGACTATTTATTGCACATTATTGAAATATGCATATCATAATTTGTTAACCCGATAATATTTAGTAAGTTTTATGTTTTTACTATAGCTAAACACTATATAAATATTCTATATAAAACGTTTTTACAAAAATATTAGTCATTTAACATTTTAATTTTTAATAGAAATTAATTGTAAAACATTAATTGAAAAATAAACTTTTATTAAAATAAATTCTTGGGTATAATTTACCATACAACAAATGTCTAAAAACACAAACAATGCTGTAATGAGAACTTGAATGTGCTAGTTATTAAAAATTTACAATTAAATTATAAAATATTATAAAAATTATTTTTGATGTCTAATTAACATGTAATATAATTTTAATTTCGAGTATCAAAACTTGTAATCAGGTATTAATATAAATTTTCTAGATAGTTTTGTATTTTAATTACTCAAATTAATATAATTATTGAAATGCTGTGAAATTTAAAATGATAATTCATCAACTATCATTATCATAAAGGCCTGGATTAAAGTACACCTTTTTAACACTGCCTCTAATAAGTGTCTCAATTGCCTGTTTGGTTGACTGGTCTTTAATTTGGGCGATCTTTTCACTGACACGTTTGGCCACATCTATAGTCATTATATCGTTGAGATGTTCCCTATGAGCCGATTCAGCCAAACAATCGGCTAACTCCTGGCCAAACCACGAGCCATTCAGTATATTACGGGTTGATATGTAACCTATAGCCAGAATATAATTGAGTCTGCGGCAAACAGAGTGAGTTAACTTGATAAGCATTTGAACAAGGTAATAATGAGTATTACTAATACTATACAGTAGTATATAAAGGTAATACAGTATTAGTAATACACATTATTGCCTTGCTCAAATGCATACCAAGTTGACTCACTCTGTTAGCCGTAGACTTAATTCTTAATATAGTATATTTGGACATAATAAATAATAATTATTAATTCATTTACCCTGGATTGAAGAATAATACACAAACATATCACTCCAAGTGGTCAATACGGGTGCTGCAGTCGCACCTAAACTCTTGCGTATACCAGGATCAATTTTGGCTAAATTAATTAATCATGATTCATTATTTAGTAAAAACATATAAACCATATAATAGTCCAAACTTACAGCCTCTGCAGGCGTTAATGAAGAACATCTTAGGCTTATCGATAAGTTGTGGACACTTCTCGTTATTAAACATCTCGAAAATATCCTTAAGGGCAACAGTAAACCCATCCGTGCCGTAAATACCTTCTTTTGAACCGTGAGATAGCATTATAACCGCCAAAGCGTTGTGTCCTTCCAGTGCTTTGTCGGCCGCGATGTCCGCCAAAAGTGTTTCCATTTCTTCAGACGTTTTATTCCTATAGAGTCTGACGTCAAAGAAGAGCTGATGGAAGACAGAGTACAGTCGGTTGGCGTCGGCTTTGGTTCCGAGCCTACGCTTTAAGCTTTCTATATTGAATTTCTCGTTATCAATGATCACACAATAGCCCCGGGGTTTGCGTGCCATGGGATACACGTTGCCGTATTGGGTGCTCTGTATGGCAGTGGCTTTGGTCACTGTCAGCGCATTCAAGTCCATTGAACTCACGCAAGAGAGCAGAATTTTGAGCGTATCTAAACACCGCGACGGCCCGTCGTCTTGGCTCAGGTCAACAGCGCTTGAATCGGTGGCCACATCGCTGACCAAACCCGACTCAATCAGTAGTTGACATAATCGGGTCACATCTGTCGCACCCCTCCCTTTGATGTCGTCTATTAATTTCACTAATTGAGTGTCGGGTTGACAGTTATCCTGGTCATAATTATTTTCATTAATATACAGTAGAATTGTGTTATTATTTTAATTACATGATAATTTAAATATGATAGCTATGGTTACAAAATTATTAATTATGATAAATAACTGCAAAATACCAGTAGCTGTGACAGTTGTTTCTTGTCATAGAAATGATTATTAATTAGCAATTCCTTAAATTCATTTAATAAGTCAACAAATGCCTCGCTTTTGTCACCCATTTTGTTGACTTAATCTTTAAGTTAAATAAATACGGAATAACGTGTGAATTACTGAATGATTGCACTATTTATACTTTAATCCCTTACCCAAGAAAAGGCTGATAAGTTCTAATAGAAATAATATTTATATCAATTTAAAAATTCTAAATAAGAACTATTATCTATATATAAATAAGATAATTAAAACTATGATTTTATTTGTATCATAATGTTTATTTAACAAATTGAAATATAGTCGATGTTTAATTGAAGCATAAATAAAATATATGTTAAACACTTAAAATTATACTTAAATATATGTTAAAAAGTTATCTATAAAAAGTATTTGTAATTTTAATTTAATTGTTTATACAATTGTATAATTGTTTATTTTGTTTATTGATATTAGTGTTCACGGAAATATGGTTTTATTATTTTTGTAAATTTAGTGTGTTTTATATGGTTTTATTATTTCTAAGAATAAACTGGTGTTATATGGTGGTTCATCAATAATCTTTGAAAAATATGGTTTTATATGGTTTAATAATAGCAGATTTTGTGATTGTATTCTCTTTAACCCTCAAATCTGGATATAATTTAATCCATTTATTTGAAGTTTTTTTCTTTTTGGCATTTTATTTACCGAAAACAATTAAACGTACAAATAATTTTAAAAACACTCACAAAAATAGGGGATATTTTGTCACATTATATACATTTATAACTCCCAAAATCTGGCTTTATGTGGTTTTATTAATAAAACCAAGTTGTATTATTTGTAAATTTAGTGTGTTTTATATGGTTTTATATGTTTTAACAGATAACTGTGAACACTAATTTATATAATTGTTTATACAATTAAAAATTACAATTAAAATTTAAACAATACTGTACTGAAAACTTACATTTTACTAATTATTTATTTAAATTTAGAAATTAATTCAAATAAAACAATACATAAAATAAATTTTAAGTTAATTTATTATATTTATATTTAAATTAGTAAAAAAAATCAAATACTATTTATTATCTTTTAATTAATTTAATTATAATTTTAAATATCAAAACTTGAAATCAGGTATTTATAGCCATAAATTTTGTAATACCTTTTTAGTTTCAATCACTTAAAGACTTAAATTAATATGATTAATTATTGTTAGAAATAATCTTAATCAATCATTTAAAATGATAATTTATCAATTATCATTTTCACAAAGACCCGGATTAAAATAAACCTTTTTAACACTGCCTCTGATATGTGTCTCAATGGCTTGTTTAATTGGCTGGCCATCGATATCGGTAATCCTATCGCTTACTCGTTTGGCCACTTCTATAGTCACTAAGTCGTTGAGATGTTCCCTATGAGCCGATTCGGCCAAACAGTTCCCCAACTCCTGTCCAAACCACGAACCCTTAAATATATTACGCGTGGAAACATAACCTATGGTCAGAATTCAATTAGTAATAAATTATTATGTTCATATATAATTAATTATTTACCCTCAATGGTTGAATAGTACACAAACATATCACTCCAAGTGCTAACTATGGGAGCAGTAGAGGGTTTGCCCATCGCAGCCAAATTGGGCCCCAAACTTTTGCGTGTACCAGGGTCGGTTTTGCCTAAATTAAGCACAAATTAATTATATGAAACATTAAATTTTATCATTATGGTTACACTTACCGCCCCTACAGGCGCTCAAGAAGAACATCTTAGGCTTATCGATAAGTTGTGGACAGTTCTCGTTGTTAAACATCTCGAGGATTGTCTTGAGGGCAACAGTGACCCCATCCGTGCCGTAAATACCTTCAGTCGCGCCGTGCGATAAGATTATAACCGCCAGAGCGTCGTGTCCTATGAGTGCGCTGTCGGCCGCGATGTCCGCCAAAAGTGCTTTCATTTCTTCAACCGTTTTATTCTTATAGGTTTTGACGCAAAAGTATAGCTGTTTGAAGACAGAAGACAGTCGGTTGGCATCGGCTGTGGTGCCGGTCCTGCGCCGCAACCGGATGTGTAACAACGGAACCAATTCACAGGATATGTCCGGCGGATGTGTGCATTGGATCGGTTCACCCGTGAAGAACTCGTTATCAATGATCACGCAATAACCCCGAGGTTTTTTGCTCATGGGATATACGTTCCCATATTCGGTGCTCTGTATGGCAGTGGCTTTCCTGACGGTCAGTACATCGGTCTTCGTCTCTAGCAATTTGATGTTAACTAATAACTCGTCAAAAGCCGTGGAAAGTCTCATAAGATTGTTGTCAGTATCGCCAGAATCGATGGCCGTATCGCTGATCAAACCCGACGACACCATTAGACCACATAATCGCTTCAACTCCGCCCCATCTCTCGACTCGATGTCCGCTATCACTGTCTTTACTCGAGTGTCCGTTTGGCAGTTATCCTGGTTATTATGGTTACCCACATTAAAATACAACACAATTGCATTAATTCAGCGTGATATGATTTTAAGTAAACGCAATGTTTATAAAATAGTTAATTATGATAAATAACAGTAAATTACCAGTAGTTGTGATAGTTGTTCCTCGCTATAGAAACTATTATTAATTAACAGTTGTTTAAATTCATTAAATATCGCCACAAATGTATCCGTTTTTTCGTCCATTTTATTATAATTACTTGTTTTTAATTTTTCATTGAATGTCAGAAGTTATGAATTCATAATACTATGTAATAATGTGTTAAAAAGTATGAATCTGTTCACTATTTATACGATAATGTGTTACACAAAAAATAGCTTGATAAGATATCAGATTAATTAAGTTTTATGCCGTTATACAGTATAACTTATACTGTATTACATGTACTAATAATTGTCTGTGAAATATGCAACAAATTCCGGTTACCTTTTATTATTAAAATTTTATACAAATCGGATATAATTATAAATTAATTGTTATTACATATAAATAAAGAAATGGAGAGAGAGAGAGAAAGAGAGAGAGAGAGAGAGAGAGAGAGATGGGGCGGAGTTGAAGCGATTATGTGGTCTAATGGTGTCGTCGGGTTTGATCAGCGATAAAAAGGTAACCGGAATTTGTTGCATATTTCACAGACAATTATTAGTACATGTAATACAGTATAAGTTATACTGTATAACGGCATAAAACTTAATTAATCTGATATCTTGGTATTTATACTGTAATGAATACGATGAAAAAAGTTTTCACTAATTGATAAACAAGACATTCAAATATAAATCAAACTCATTGTTAGTGGTATTATGCATAAACTAAATAATGCTTTAATTTGACTTGTAAAAATTATGATCAAGCTCTCATGTTAAGTGCCATTGGGTAGGGGGCCGGAGGGGGTAGTCAAACGATTATATTATATAAAGTTTATACAGTATTATAAACACATTATTCATATCTGAATTGTGGTTAAAATTAATTATAAATCTATGGAGCATGATGCAATACATGAGACATGGTATTCAAATTACCTCCATCCCTATAGGTCTGCAAGAATTTAGTCCACAAAAATCACTGTAAACCTGTTTACCTGTGCATTACATAGTCATTATGCAATGTGTATTAAATCACTCGCAGACATGTGTTAGACATTGAGCCGAACCATACAATAGGCAGTCATTGTTGGCAGCGATCACAAAATTATAGCAGTTATTGTACATACAGTATACTCACTACACTTTACCTATTTATCAAACCCCTCACCACCTAATCCTAACGTCATATGCCATCCAATGGCCGCTCACACTATGGTTACACATATGGATAGGCAGTGATGTGTTGCGCAGTGTTTGCAGAGATCGTCGCATAGAGTGAGCGAACAGTAAATATCAGTTTTCATAGAGTGGTTGAGTCAGACATTTGTTGTGTTTACGATTGATTTGCTAAACACTAGATATTATTAGTTAATAATAGTTACCAGTAATTAAACACACGATCAAAGCAGTAGTGTTGACACATGTATTCAGCGGCAGAGAACGGACAGTACGGCGCCGACACATACGAGGGCGAGGGCTTTGGCTCCAGTTTCGGCACTAAAGCCATACGTCTGGGTTAGTACGCGAATGATTGTGTCATCACAATTACCTTATCGCTAGATATTTATAACTTTCCATATTTGTAAATGACCTTGGTCAATTACTTCAATTTGGTGACCAGTGTTAAACACCATCTCTATTGACCCATAATACTGACCTTCCAGTAACTGACACCCCCTTCATTACCACCTTTTATACCCCGTTAATGAGCTATACTGTACAATGGGTTTGATTATGTAAGCCGGGTAACACTTGTGGGTTAATTGTGTGCACACATACATATACCATACGTTAATATTAATTGTTTTAATTAATTAATTTTTATTTTAATTATAACAGCATTCATACGCAAAGTCTATGGCATACTATCCGTGCAATTGTTGGTGTCGTTTGGTTTCATCTGTGTCTTCGCCATACCGTTAGTATCTCTGTTATGAACTCCTTTATAGTGAACAACTAGTCTATTGGTTAATAATGGCTACATTTATTGTACATTTAATATGGGGGTACAATTGGCAACAAATACATGAACCATGCATTGTACTGTTAAAATAAAACAAATATTTTTTAGATTATTCATTCAAAAACAACACGAATTACACTAAAAATCCACATTCATTATTGATTTTCAATTTTTATACACTATACACAACTACACTGACAGTACACATACATTGTATGGCCCATAAAATACATGTATTATAATTGTTTCGTTAGTGTATTTATTTTACATTAATGCTAGTTCACAGTTGATGTGGTTGAGACAATCCATGATTATTATGTTTAGTTTATAATAACAATAATTTCTTAATAATGTCACTCATATTTAATGTAAATCACATAAATCTATTTAAATTTTACCATGATTTATTATTAATACATTTTACTTAATGAATATACAGGGATGGTATGAGAAAATGGTCGCAAGAGAATATCTGGGTTCTTTGGCTCGCATTGTACGTACATTACAACCAATTATCAATTGCAGTGAACACTCGCTATAGTGTACAACTGAATTATGTGCCAAACAGTATAATTAGTTTTTACACATTTAATTGGTAAGAATATTCTGTGCCCACAATTTACAACATATACAGAATATTCTGTAAATATAGCGCAAAGTGTGTGGCACTTATGAGGGTTGTTGTACACTATAGTGTGGGTTAAATAGACTGTTGCAATACCTTAATGTGTATACTAATGACTGTGTGTTGGGTCCAGTGGTGTGGCGATGGCCACGATGTTGGTGTTGGCCTGTTGTGGGGAAATGCGTCGGCAAACGCCGCACAACTACATAGCGCTCATGATATTCACGATCGCCGAGTCGTTCCTATTGGGCATAATCTCGTCGCTATACAAGTATGAGATCGTATTGTCTGCGGTGGCCATCACTGCCGTCGTGTGTCTGGCGCTGACGGTCTTCGCCTTTCAGACCAAAATCGATTTCACAGTATTCAACGGCCTATTATTCGTCGGCGTTATTATCCTAATGCTATTCGGCTTTGTGTTGATGTTCTGGCGCTCGTCAGTCGCCCAACTCGTCTACTCAGCGCTCGGAGCCCTACTTTTCTCAGCGGTTAGTATTTTATCCATAGGCTATCACCGCTGGCCGTCACCCATACGGCCAGTGGTTTGTATTGTTAATAATATTACGATTGATTATTATTTAAATTATGCTATTTTTAAGTGTTTTCATAAATGGTATATCTCTTTCCCCATACCTTTCATGAATGCCTTTCCATAGTATCGTATAATACTATTTGTAGCATAATTGTTTAATTATGATTGCATTTAATCTTGTGGTGTCTTGGTCCTATTTATAAATTATAATTATATTATAGTTTTAATTTAGTATTTAGTAACTTAGTTAAGGTATGATTTGTATCATTTAATTGATTGAATTTTACATTTTATTCCCCAACCAATTGTGGTGTTTGTGTTGTTTGGCTTTATATGACCACCGGTTGGGTAACACACATACCTATGCTATTGATGTGATGCACACATGCAGTACCTGGTGGTGGACACCCAGATGTTGATCGGCGGCACTCATAGCATACAGATCTCGCAGGAAGAGTACATATTCGCAGCCCTAACCCTTTACATCGATATCGTTCAGCTCTTTA
>CAJPIZ010002730.1:0-12992 GCA_905368565.1 Medioppia subpectinata
GATCTCTACGGCCGCCCATAAGCCGCGTCCACTCCTGTACTCATATTTGGCCCGAAATCCCAAAATACCGATCCGTTTAAGGCTTAAGACACTGGCATTGATTGAACGCTTGTGCGGACCCGCCATTGGTTTCTATTGCTATGATTTGTTTCCAATGAATAATTACGAGTTCTATCAATACTTATATATTATTATTTCGAATTATATTCTTATTATTACTTTATTTAAATAACATTAAACAAAAATAATAATAACCTTTCCCGTTCCCATTCCCGATTTTATTCACTATTACATATCAATCAATGCAAGTAGAATATATGGATTAGTCAATGATGCGCATAGTATTCAATAATTTATCAAACATTTTAATGAGTTTTAGTAAATATTAAAATTTTTAGTTTTAATTCATGCAATATATTAATTAACATAGCACAATATTACATTTAAAATATTAATTAATTAATGACGTTTATGAATACAATTTATTCTAAGTTATATAGGCTATAGTTTTCATATGTGAAGTGAAAATAATTACACAAAAGAATCGATACATAATGTTGTATTAATTATCTAAATTATCATTTTAACAGTAAATGTATTGACTTAATAAATAAGAACTAAATATGAAAATACTATTTGTATATGAATTCTGAAAGCAATATAATCAATGAAAATGCATAACAGAAACCAATAAATTCATACATCGATACAAATATGTGTTGAGTTAACGGTTCGAACAGTGATATGGGATCCCTATAGAGATCGGACAGTTGTAAGTCACCAAGAAATTGACCATGGTGTATTAATTGTTTGGCTACATACAATAAATAGTCAAAAGACAACATGGACCAGTAGTTTAAAATTGACGATTCGAATAGTCTTTGAATGCTATTTAAAAATATACATATAACAAATATTAGTATCATGATAGAAATTAAATGGTAAAGAATTATTACACAGCATTAGCGTAATTAGCAAATGGTTCAAAACTACAGCCATAGCATAACATTGTTAACAACACGTTAACATCGGGTTCGGTTGATATATGAAATGGTAGAAAACGTTCTAGGTATGATTTGAAAATTTCAAATTCCTTATTGTTGTAAACAAGTACCATATTTCTAATTATGCGAACAAGATCATGGCTATTTTTACTATCTATAACTTTCATGAGCAAATACTGTATGGTATCCTCTGTCATTACGCGCTCGACCTTGGTCATTAATTTATTGAACTTAATTTTAAAGTCAGGACTAAATCGGGCTGAAAATCTTGGATCTCGATATGCATTGAGTGAATCCCAAAACGTGTATGCGATGTATCGGTCGTCCAATATATCGTCAATAGTGTCCGCGTGAGTGACCCCACGGGTCATCATTTTGGCCGTCAATTCATTTTGCAATATATGCACCTTTTGGTTGTATTTGTGGTAAATTAAATAATTAAAACATAAAATAAATGTATTGTAACTGTTATAAGATATATAGTATATAACTTTATATACCAGTGGAGTAACGCATATCACCCACAATGCGTACCGATAATAACGTCTACATGTTTTATAATGATTTCCTTTATCGAGCATGGGTTGTACGAATATCCACATGAAATGTAGCATGCGCATTTGACCATTTAATAAATACTGCCACACAGTATTAATACTGGTCATTGATATTAAACCCAGGAAAATATATGACCAAATAATAGTTGAGTAGACTCTAAACGCGCTAATTATTGATGGTAAAGGTTGGAGTTGTTTCGCGCTTGCATAATTCATCATGTAGCTCATATATGGTGCCTGGTGCAATTCATTTTAAGTATATGAACTCCGTAATCCAGTGCTGAGAATTCATGAGCGGTTAATAATCCTTTGTCAATTGCTAATTGCTTTGCTGCTTTCACATCGGGGCAATTGTTTAGCACTTTAATCGCGATACTAAATGGCATTTCATATTTAATTAATAGCAAATTCATAAAACAAATTTTCACTATGATTAAAATGCTATAAAAAATCTAAAATATAATTATAGATTAATTCCCAAATGTAATATTAATTAATATTGATTATAAACTACTGTATATACTATGAATGGGGGAATAGAGGTGTTTACAGGCATATAAAAGAATTTAAGGTTGGTAAGGATAAAATACAAAAATAATTCAACACAGATATGCTTTAAATTAATAATTTAATCAAAAATCGAATATTTAAGAAAATAATATTATTAAGAGTAATTAACAAAATTGAATATTATTTTAATTATTTATTTACCATAAATTGTCTCATTTAATCGACTTATAACCACTGATTTTGTCAACAAATAACAGAAAAGACAAGAACTCATTGCATAATTTGTCACCAAATCTATCAAAAGACGATTTACTATAATTTTGAGACTTTTTTCGCACAAAATGATTAAAACAAACAATTAATACTCATTCAAAACATGTGTTTGTCTTTCAATAAAAAAATTCAATAATACGGAAGCAGAAATAAATAAATTAATGATTATTATATTTATTTCTAAAAATAAGTGATTAAAAAGATAAAGTTCAGTGTTAATGGGTAAAATGCCAAAAATTTTATATTAAAATATTTTATTTGTTTTTAATTTGCGAAATTAATTATCATTGTGAGCATAATTTAAATTGATATAAATGATGTACAGTAATTATGTTAACCATAATAAAAATCGTGCATAATCTTTACTAATTTTTTAAATCTTGATATAATTTTAACCCATTATGTCAGAATTGGGAAATTCCTTCGGATTTGGATTTCTCCTATCCATACCTTTCCATTGATATATAATATGATATACTTATTCATAAAATACAAGAATTTATATTCAAATTTTCCCCGATAAAAGTGGTCACTGTGGCCAAACCCAAGGTCGTCTGGCCAAATAAAGTATATCACCGTACTCCCTACAGAGTGTACTTTCGATTTATAACAATAATTCCCGATTGCACTATAGGCTTTTTTTGAACATAATTATTTATATAAAAGTTATTTTTAATTTACATTGAACCAAATATTACTTTTATTTAAAGTTATATTTTAAAGTTTAAGAAGTAAATGTGAGACATAAATGAGATTAAAGCATATTTGTATTTTAAACTATGTATCTAAACCATAAAATAATAATTCAAGGACAACCTAAGTTGGAATCTCCCCATTCGTAGTATATACTATACCTTTCTAAATTATAATAACTAATCTATTTATTATAATTAGCATATAAAATTTTTATTTATTAAACATATAATGTATTTAATTTGCATAATATAATAATAAAATTAATATATAATACCTATAATTAAAACGTTGCCCGATCATCATTAATATGGGTACGACTATTGAGTTAAAATACCAGCCGTTGTTATTTTTGGTTTGAATTAAATTATACTAAATATAATAGTTTTAAATTTAATTATTGCAATTATTTTATTTTATTTAATTTATTATAATGTAATTCAGCATAGTTTAAAATACAAATATGCTTTAATCTCATTTATGTCTCACATTTACTTCTTAAACTTTAAAATATAACTTTAAATAAAAGTAATATTTGGTTCAATGTAAATTAAAAATAACTTTTATATAAATAATTNTGGCGTTTATATTCTGCGACAATTGTATTTTACCACAGACCTCGTTGAATTTATATTTTAAATATAACGCCGCGCTCAACCACATCGCTAACCCAATTATCGGTATTTTGGGATTTCGGGCCAAATATGAGTACAGCAGTGGACGCGGCTTATGGGCCGCCGTAGAGATCTGAGTGCTTAACATATTATAAGCGACTAACATTGATATGGCCATAATTAACAATATTAAATATATTAGTTTTATCCAAAATGATGCCTGAGTGTTTTTGTGGTAAAGAGAGTAAAATGCTATTTGCATCGCTGGCGTACCAATAAAATATATAATAAAAGTAATTAATCGAAAAAAGTGATCAATCTTACAAATACTTTCAACTAAATAATTGTGCTCGCTCAATAAATTAAATAAAACTAAACGATTCCAGCCATATCTGGCGTTTATATTCTGCGACAATTGTATTTTACCACAGACCTCGTTGAATTTATATTTTAAATATAACGCCGCGCTCAACCACATCGCTAACCCAATTACTCCAATTGTTACGCATTGTACGATTGCTACCATAGATGTAATTAAATGAATAGCTAGATTAATTAACGAATAATTAGTGTCTGGATCATAGTAGCCCTCAAGTGATTTATATATATTTAATAAAATGCCCAGCACAGTTCCTACAACGATCGTTTGATTCATGAAATGTTTTGCACCCATATTACCCAATTTAACGCCTCTTTTCATATTATTGGTGTTTAACGGGTATTGAATGCGATTATATCTAATGAGGTTTACGTATCGCATGAAGTGTAGGGTACGGCTCAGGTCCTGATGGGTGGCCACACATCCGACGCAAAACATAGCGAAAGCATTGATAGCAATGGTTATATCAATCAATTTGTTGCCTAAATTATAGGTTGGGCTACACATCACATCACGCATCCAGGGCTGGCAAATAAAATAAAATAGTTACTAATATAGTAATTTTAATAATTCACCATGAAAATTATTGGTTTTCTAAATATAAAAATATTTGATATAAATTGATACAATTAATCAATTTCTACTAATGATTGAATAATTTTCATGTTATATTTAAGTATATGTTGATTGGAATACAATTACCCCATCATCAATTGCCAACAATGTAAATCTAATGGCTGTGATTAAAATAGATAATCGTCCAATTACCACCATCACTATTCTGTTTTTATCTCTATAGCCTATTATTTAAATAATTAATTTACAAATCTTAAAAATTATAAATACCAATGATTTTAGTTGCAATAATTTTTAGATGTCTGAACAGAATTATTGTTAAAAAATAATTTTTTAAATAACTATTCTGATATGAATAATGTGGTTTATATGATCGTTCGTATCTTGAATTCATTTGTCAAGCCCCGATCATTTCAAGATGCAAGGTTTCTCTGTACTAATATTAAATAACTTGATTATAAAATACCTGACACATATTCATCGTCACTTCTGGATACCATCAAATATAATACTTCAGCTGTTTTTCCCGCTCTATTAATACAATAGACATGATTATCACTAATATTAATAATTGATTGATAAAGTGATTTAACTTTATATAAAATCATATTTAATAGCAAGATATTATTGAATTCGATATAAATGTTAATGATTTTTATTATTTTAAAACAATAATTGATAATATAGACTTAACAAACGGACTTATAATTATAAACTATTAAAATATTATACTGTATATGACACAGAATTTATATGGATATTATTTGAAATACTGCAAACAATTTGAATAATGAACAGCAAGTTTTAAAATGTCCTTCTTTAACGTATTAATTTAAAAATATCGTGATAATGATTAAATTTTATACAACATATTATTATTGTAATAAGTTATACTTTAAAATATTGCATTGTATATTATAAAATTATAGTTTTAAATAAAATTTATTTATTATATTTTATAACTTATAATATATTCACTTATATTTTGACAGTTAGCAAAATAAAATAATTTTAAGTATTTAATGATTAAATTTTAATCGATATCCAAAACAATTTACCATCTTGGAAAAAAGATAATCACGCAATATTAGCACAAACAATCGTGATACATGGTTTTATTTTTCCTGATAACTCAATGTTACCATGGAGTATATTAAAGTTATATTATTATTTTCATATATAATTTAAAAACTTAATTAGTTTAAAGCATAAATTTTAAAATAGCATAAAAATTGTTATATAAATTGGTCATAACTTATTATTTTGATCGATTAATGTGTTTTTATAAACTAATTCAAAACGTATTATTAAAAATAATGAAATTATTTGTAATTGCAAAACTTAATATATAACTTAATATAAACTTAACGTTAATTTATATAAAGTAGATTAGATTTATTATTATTTGTAATTACAAAATATTTCTAAATAGTGTAGTTATTTTAGACACATTATTGTTTGATGTTGACAATTATTATGTTAACATAATTAAATATAAAATTATTACTTGATTTACATGAATTATTTGCAATTTTTAAATAATATTTATATAAAATTTTTGTTACAACTATAATTAGTAGAATTAAAGTCTAATAATATTAATCTAATTATGATTATAGAATGTAAAATAATTTTATTATGTTTTAACATTTTTTATTATAATACAATATTTGTATTATATATAATTTTGAAAATGTTGTTTATAAAAATAAAATTAATCTAGATATTATTAAATGTTAAATCGGTATTAACCTGATATAGTTTACCTTCTATATCACATTGCCACCTATCAATTTTGTTAATGACATTTTGTTTAATACATGATTTCCTATGTATAGTAATCTCGAGAAAAATTATGTAAGCTATTAAAATCAAATTGACCAGGGTTGCCGAAATAAAATGAATTTTAACGTAATATGAATAAAATAAAAAAATAAATACATTTAATTTTATAAGCATAGAATTAATTATAATAAACCATTTAATAACATATAGTTTACTGTGAAATATGTTTTGTTGAAATTCTTGCAAACATTTGCGAATTGTGTAATAGTATTGAAATTCCGGTGTTTTCCCAATTGACTCAATTCCTGCTGACATTTGTTTGCAAAATATTAATATATTTTGTGTTGAATTCGTGATAAATTATGGTCAATACTGTTGTCCAACTATATATGCAAATCACCCCCGAGTGATAATTTATTGGGATGAACATGTCCATTTTAATTTGCTTTAGGCTGCTTTCGTGAAAGTTACATAGATATAATATTACCAATGTAAAATGTAATATCAGGCAAATTATTATATAATTATTATTAGTTGCTATGGTGTATTTATTTGACTGAGTAGATGTTATTATTACATTAATATAAATTATACATGTATGTTTAATAATTAAATAATGTAAAATCTTATATAAAAATATTAATGTTTCATATTTAATATCTAATAATAATATACATCAATTAATAGTTAATAAATACATTATCTAGTATATAAGGACATCATTTCATTATGTCATAAAATACTATATTTAATTAAAAATATTGATTTTTACACAAATTTATATTTCGTTGACAACATTTTCAATTATATGACATGACACTAATATTTAATTAGAATACTGCATCAAATAAAACATTAAAAAATTTTTAATTAACTTAGCTGTAATTTTAAAAATATTTTTAAACTATTAAATAATTATTAAATATTTTAAATTGCTAATTATTTAATTATATTGTAATAAAATGGGCTCGTACCACGAATTAGTGACCCTAATGGGACATCCATATGAATTCATCTCTAGTAGACCTGTGGGTATGTTTGCGCACAAGTTTGTGGAGCCCTTTAACATAACACATGTGGACTGCAGTTACTATTTGACTACCAGTGATGTATCCGATTTAAATGTCACATGGGTCATCGGCACAAAACCTAATGAGGTATTCAATTATAGCAGATTATTACATCGTAATAGATAAAGTTCAATAATTACAATAATATAATTTTAAACTTTACAAAATTTAGTATCATTTAATTGAGACTGAAAATAACAACGGCTGGTATTTCAACTCAATAGTCGTACCCATATTAATGATGGTCGGGCAACAGTTTAATTATAGGTAGTATAATTAATACTCATGAATTATGTTATTATTGTTATTAAAAACATTAAATACAATATTATACAAAAATAATAAGTTTATGAATTAAAATAATTAGTTATAATATTGTTTGCATTTTTAATTGAAATATTATTGTAATTTAGTGTTTCAATAATCATAATGAACAACTGTAACGACACGGAAGCAGCAAGGCAATTTGCAATTAAAAAAGGTTTATTAACCGCACACGAATTTTCAAATTTGGATTACGGCGTTCAGACACTAAAAATGAATTGCACCAGGCCTTTATATATGAGCTACATGATGAATTATATAAGTGCGGAATACATGCAACCATTACCATCAATATTCAGCGCGTTTAAAGTCTATTCAAATGCCATTTGGTCATATATTTTTACTGGTTTAATATCAATGGCTATTATTAGCACTCTATGGGAATATTTATTAAACGGTCAAATACGCTTGCTACATTTCATGTGGATATTCTTTCAACCGTTATTAAACAAAGGCAATCATTATAAAAGTTATTATCGGTACGCACTGTGGGTGCTATGCGTTACTCCATTGGTATACTATATATTTATATTTTAACAACAATTTAGAATGATAAATGTGGTTTATAGGATCTCGACGCTACCCCCTCCCCTTTCCCCTCCCCCACCCTATGGAATTTAACATGGGATCCCATGTTAATTTTATGGCTATACTTTAACATGGGAAAAGTCTCTTAGGATAACATGGGACTTTAACATGGGTTTCTATGGAATTACAGCTTAAGTCTATGGCATAGGATTAACATGGGTAATGCTAAGTCTATGGCAATAATAAGTCTATGGGTTATGCTAAGTCTATGGTTAGTGTATAGGATAATACTTATTTTATAGAGATATATTAAACGAATCTGATAAATTATTCAAACTTATTGTTGCTAAAACCAAATTAAATTATTAAAATAACAATAGTGAAAATATACTAACAATAGCATTAAAAAATTTAAAATCTTGCATGCATCACCCGAATTGTGGTAAACGCATAACATTGCGTGTGAACCTTGTTTATATTATGTTCAATAATTGTAATTGTAATATAGATTTGTAATTTGTAAAAGTCTTAATAAGATAATGATATAAACATATAAATTACAATATTTAATTATATAGATTAAATATAAATTAGATATAGATACAGGTTAATTGTTATATAAAAAAGTCTAAATTAACCTCTATTGAAATATAAAGGTATATATACTGCAAAATGAATTGACGGCACTAATGGTCACCCGAGGGGTCACTCACGCGGACACTATCGACGATTTTTTGGACTCTCGATACACGGCATACACGCCATGGGAATCACTACCTGTATATCAAGATCCAAAATTTTCAGCCCGATTTAATCCGAACTTTAAAAACCAATTTAATAAATTAATTGCAAAGCTCAATCGCACCATGACAGATGACAATATACATGAACGCATTATTAGAGGTACAGAATGTAAAAACAATCAAGATCTTTTTAAACTAATTGAAGATATGGTAATCGTTTATAACAATAACGACTATGATATTTTCAAATACTACGTAGAACGTTTTATACCATTGCATATATCAACCAAACCCGATGTTAACGTATTGATAACCATGTTATGCTACGGCCATAGTTTTGAACCATTTGCAAATTACGCTAATGCTATGTATTAAGTGTTTGTAAATAAATATTTATCATGATCATAATATATATTTTTATTTCTAGTATCCAACGTCTATTCGAATCGTCAATTCTACATTATTGGTCATCATTGTCAATTGTATGTTCAATGCATATTCTTTTCCAATTATTTAGCAATGGTCAATTTCTTGGTGATGTGCAAGTGTCCGATTTTTATAGGGATCCCATATCACTGTTCGAACCGTTAACTCAACTCATATTTGTATCGATGTATGAATTTATTGGTTTTTGTTATGCCTTTTCAATGATTATTTTGTTATCCGAAATCATATACAAACAATATTTCCTTAAATATTTTCTTAAATACAGTACTGTTTGTATATTTTTGACCTATTTTTTAAGATCAGACAATGTAATTAAAAATTAATAATAATATTTATATCATATTATGTTTTATATTAAAATTCCAATTAATGGCAAATATGTTTACCATATAAAAATAACATAAACTTTATTAAATGTCATTATTTAACGATAATTTTGTATACAAAAACTAACAAAAAATTATTTATATTAAATATTTGTCATTTAATTAGTAATTACTACATTACATTTGTCATAAGGTTATAAAATTAATGGTTTTTATTAATATAATTAAATTGTAATATTTACCACAATAATTGACTAGCATTAATTTTTGTGTAAATTGTAAATAATTTTAAGCACAATGTAATTTATGTTTCACAAATGTATACATGCTATAAGGTTAACACTAATGTTAATGATAAATTTATTTTAATAATAATGGAACAACTTTTATTATGTTTTAACATTTAATAATAATATTTGTATTTTATATAATTTCAAAATTGTCGTTTAAAAATAGAAGTAATCTAAATATTATTAAACATTAATTCAGTATTAACTTGATATAGTTTACTTTCTAAATCACATTGCCATCTATCAATTTTATTAATGACATTTTGTTCAATAAATGATTTCCTATGTATAGTAAACTCAAGAAAAATTATGTAAGCTATTAAAATTAAATTGACCAGGGTTGCCGAAATAAAATCAATTTTAACGTGATATGAATAGAAATAAAATAGAAAAATACATATATTTAATTTGATTAACATAGAATTAATTATAATAAACCATTTAATAACATATAATTTGCTGTGAAATATGTTTTGTTGAAATTCTTGCAAACATTTGCGAATTGTGTAATAGTATTGAAATTCTGGTGTTTTCACAATTGACTCAATTCTTGCTGACATTTGTCGCAAAATATTAATATATTTTGTGTTGAATTCGTGATAAATTATGGCCAATACTGTTGTCCAACTATATATGCAAACCACCCCCGAGTGATAATTTATTGGAATAAACATGTCCATTTTAATTTGTTTTAGGCTGCGTTCGTGAAAGTTACATAGATATAATATTACCAATGTGAAATGTAATATTAGGCAAATTATTATATAATTATTATTATATTTAATATTATACTTCACGTGATATTCGTTTAACTCTTGATGAAAATCCATAATTAATTGTGAATTATATTTAATGAATAAATACGATATTAAATATAACAAGTATAATAAAATACATGAAACTTTAGATATAATTGCGATATTACTTTCATGAAGGTTTAACGAAAGCACAATATTTATGAGTAATGTTGTAAACGTTGTGATGAAAATACCACTAAAAATATGTTTAATTATATTGTATTTACAGTAAATTCCGTACGGAATCAGAATATATATAAACATTTTTAATATAAGTATTTTCGTTAGTTAATCGTATATTTAAGTAAATATAATAACTTAAATTTATAAACAATATAACTAAATCATATATACCACGATTGTTATTCAATATAGATTAATAATTATTTTTATTTAATAAACATTCAAAAACTTATATTGTAAACAATCAATTGAGAAAAACTAGTTTTTATTGCATACTATAGTTTTGATAACTTAATACAGTATACACTTATACATTATGTGCATATATTGATATAACTTTACTTACATGATACATAAAATAATGAAGCTGATTGAGATAAAGTGGTTTATGATTAATGTGATATACATGTAGTGCACTATTATATATTCATATCGTAAATTATATGTTCAATATTTAAATAGAATATAGGCATTAAATACATGTATAATCATTTAAGATAGTTATGATTATGATAATATAATATAAGATTATTCCATAATCATTCTGATCATGTAAACACATTAATGGATTAATTATATTAATTACATTGTCGATAAATATTAAATACTACATATAGTAAAAGCATTATTGAGTAATTGTAAAAGCAATTTTTCTAAGTAACTTTATAACATGATATTAATATAAATTAATCCTTAATTACGGAATACTGTAGCCATATACAAATTATCATTATGTAGGTATCTATTAATAATACATTAGTTTAGTATTGATTTTAGAATCAATTTGTTGTACGCGAGAGAGAGAGAGAGAGAGAGAGAGAGAGAGAGAGAGAGCAGGTCGTCCAACGATCCTATAAACCACATGATCACTATTTGAATCTCAAGCCATGTATTGTTATTCTACTGATTATAATAATAATAATTTTTAAAAATTAAATCTCTACTAAAGGTTATGTTGATTTTCTGGCCCTTATTTTCTCACCATGGTTTAATTGTATTTGCAAATATTATCTTATTTAAGGCATACAAAAATTTAAGTAAATATTTTAAAAAATATTTTAACCAATTATATAAATTATGAATTCCCTATGTTCGAAATATGTTCACTATATTGCTGTGTTATTTATACTCTATTCAAGTGCTGCTCATATATAGTGTACCTGAATCAGATTAGTGGGGTTTAAACATGTTTTTTAATAAAAATCAAATGGAGGCTGTAGTTGTTTATTGCATAAAAATCAAGTTAATTCGTTGAATAAAAAATTGAAAATTTTGTGATATAATAAGTGATAACTGATGATTAGTGGGGTTTAAACATGTTTTTTAATAAAAACGAATATTTACTCATAATATAATTTTTGATATAAAAACAGGGCATACAATGACTATAAGAAATGTAACGATTAGAGTGAATAAAACTTTGCAAATTATCAAGGTAGTGCATACAACACGTCAAGTTATAAAGAACATTAGGGAACTCCTGATATAAATGCATTTAATTCTGATTAATTTCTGCCAGCCAATTAAATTAGTTTATAAATTGTTACATGGTTTATTGTCATAAAATAAGTTATTATATTATTATTAAATAAATTAAAGTAGAATGAATGGCCTTTAATGCTAGTGCTTTTCTATGGAGAAATTAATGTATTTCAGAAATTTGGGATCATTTGCAGGGATAGACACATTTCACAAGCTTTGTTATATAAGTGGTGGAAAAAAGAAAATGCGCTTTTATAGTGTGAACGTAAATTAATTATTTCTCTATGAAATGATGTGCCCAGTTTATAGATTATATCCTCGTGTAAAAATATAATAATGTAAAATCATTTTACTGTAAACAATAATTTATTAGCATTTTCTATTGATGACCAGTAAATCTCCGAACATCAC
>CAJPIZ010002731.1:0-12991 GCA_905368565.1 Medioppia subpectinata
TCTCTCTCTCTCTCTCTCTCTCTCTCTCTCTCTCAATTCACTTATTACCATGTTTATTAAAATAACCAGTACTGTAATTAAAAACACCTATGCTATTATTAAAAATGTTATACCATAGCCATCACATGCATGTCTGTTAATAAATATTAACTAAACATTATATAACAGCTACAATAAAATAATATAATAAATACCAATAAAAAACTTTTCATATAATAATTTATTACACCATTTATTGCAGAAAATAAAATACTTCACACGAGTGGACAGTTGGCTGTATAATAAACAATACCCCGTTTATACCGGCGCTCAACTGATACCGATAGTACATAAATAAATAAATATATATAAAGTGAGTGCAATAAAAATTATTATTATTATTATTATTGTTAGTATATTTTCTGTCCGGCGCTAACACTGGGTTAAAATGTGATAGATTTTTGCGATCAATATAAAAAAATATAACTTTATATATATTTATTTTGTGGAAATGACATAAAAAATTGAAACTTAAAACAAAAAACTTTATATAACATAACAAATCATTAATCAGACGTTGAAAAATACGGTATTATAACAATTTTGTTTTATTATTTTTGTTGGTAATTCTCTTTTTGTATGTCCACGATTTTTTTTCTTCTTGGTTGTTATGTTTGATAACAAATTCCCGAATACACACAGCATTTCACGCTAGACTAAACTAACCCTGTTCTCCGTCAACTCTCTCTCTCTCTCTCTCTCTCTCTCTCTCTCTCGCAATTCAACCCGTCTTTTGAAATCCACTTTAAAACTTCTATGATTTATTACTTCTGATTTTTATATATATAATTTAACTTTAATTACAATTAATAAAATAAAAAATTTAATGTTTAGTTTATTTTTTATAATATTTACGTAAAACAAATTATTATTTTAAATAAAATATTTAAATCAAGAATTATCAAACATTTGTTAAACATATTGTTTATTATTAAAAAAAACGTATAAAAGATAATAATTGGGCGAAAAGAGACATCATTTACAAGTACTGTAGGATAAGAGGCATTTCGCCAGATATTCTGTTTGACGAATATCTATAAAAACGTTATTTCTATTAATATGATCGGTGTTTGGAAACAATCCAACAAAGTTTTCAATGAAATTAATACATATAACGTTTAATCCGAATATAATTAGATTTTAATATATATTTAATCTTATAATAGCTGTTCATTGAAACCCCGGTTGTAATCAATAGTCATCACATCTATAATTCTAAAATATACTTTTACTGTTGAGCAAGAATTAATTCATTTCAATATAGCTACCATCATCGTAGTTGTAGATATTCTATAGTACGTTAGAGTTATCAAAGTTTTAAATCATTATAACATCATCATTAATTTAATAATCTTTGTATAATTGTTTATAATCTTATCAATAAAAAGTGGATGTACTATTATAACCAATTCAATAGTATAATATAACTATGATATTATTTGATCATGTAACTATAATTAGTATACAGTAACGCATCATACAATTGATTTAAAACATTTATTGTTAAAATATTGCACAATTATATCTTTCCTTAAGTTTTAGACAAGTAATTACTGTTATAAGTTTGAAAAGGTGTTGTAAAAAAGCACAGTACATTTGTATGAATTGAGTGGCGGATCCCAATTAGTATTGGTATATATTTACAGTACAGTAGAAATGAGTAGAGTATACTCTAATTAATATTCACGCAAATTTGGTTTTACTACTTTATTATTTTAAATTTAGTGTTTTATTTGGTTTTATTAACTGAACACAAACTTTACTAAAGTTATATGTTTTCCGAGATTTTAAACGCCGGAGTTGTGGACAAACTTATAGTGATTAACACAAACCTCACAGTAAGATAGTATTCTGGCGATTGGCCCAAACTTGATGTCATTTACTTGTTTTAAATAATAAATTTATCAATTAATTTAAGCGTATCTCACAAAATATCAATTGAATGCAATGTTATGTAAAGCTTTACACTATTTGCCTCTACAACCTGTACTGTATAGTGAGGTTATACTTTAGTAATAGCATTATTAATGCTATCAAAAATAAGTGAGTGTAGAAATGTGTATATTTCTAACTCATACAGTATTCACTATTTACTATTACATTTGAATGGCACTGGAATGACAATCCCTGCTTATGTAACATCACTTCTGATTCATTAGTTAATAAAATACAATGCATTGAATCATTGAATGAGATAATAGGCAATCAAATGCGGGAATGCATTGAATTGAATGGATTCTTGTGTTTGAAAGCATTCACTATTCGTCCCTATATTTGGCGCTCAAAATAATACAAACAAATAGAGTTTGAAATGCGATTCAAATGAATGCCAATTATTAGCCAATGATTAGCCAATTAGTGATTGATTACAACAATTGATTTGTTAAACAAATTTTGTTTATAAAAGTGTTGTAAAGTTTGCTTTAAAAAACCATCAATTAATTGAATGTTAGTATTGATTGAGTCCTTGAATTGAATACAAGTTATGATAAAATAGATTACAATTAGAGATAACAAAAACTCGTCGACAGATAGTTGTCGTCAAACGCTATAACTATTGACTGATTTGTGTTTTTGGCTCTCATTTCGCAGCAAATGGTCTCCCATTTGAGGACAACTTCTTGTGGTAATCATAATATCAGTGAATTGATGGACGAGTCGTCGGTCATCGAAATGAGTCAAAACCGATACGAATCACCGCTTTCTACGAGATATGCGTCCGAAGAGATGAACTTCAACTTCAGTGACTTCAAGAAGTTCTCGATGTGGAGGAAGTTATGGGTGATTCTGGCGAAGGCGCAGAAGGAGTTGGGCATCGAAATCACTGACCAACAGATCCGCGAAATGGAGCAGAACTGCGAGAACATTGACTTCGAGTTCGTGGCCGAAGAGGAGAAGAAGACGCGCCACGACGTGATGGCACATCTCAATGAGTTCGCATCCAAGTGCCCGACGGCCGCGAAGATCATCCACTTGGGGGCCACCAGTTGTTTCGTTGGCGACAATACGGACCTCATTCTCATGAAAGACGCGTTTAATATCATTCTTCCGAAGCTGTGTCGATGTGTGGAGCGATTGAAACGGTTTGCCCAACAGTACAACTATTTGCCGACTCTAGGCTTCACTCACTTCCAACCCGCGAGTATGACTACTGTCGGCAAAAGAGCCACTCTTTGGATCTATGATCTGTTGATCGCATTGAGGAATATGGAGAAAGCGAGAGACAATCTGGCCTTCAGAGGGTGTAAGGGAACCACTGGAACTCAGGCCTCATTCATGCAGATATTCAATGGCGACGAGAATAGAGTGAAACAATTGGATCAATTGGTGACTCAAATGGCCGGCTTTCAAAAGGCATATCCAGTCACTGGACAGACGTATTCACGTCTCGTCGACGCCGAAGTGCTCACGAGTTTGTCTCTATTGGGCGCTGGAGTTCATAAACTCTGCACTGATATCCGTCTTCTGGCCAACAGAAAAGAGATTGAAGAGCCCTTCGAGAGCACACAAATCGGTTCCTCTGCTATGCCTTACAAACGTAATCCAATGCGAAGCGAGCGGTGCTGTTCACTGGCCAGACATCTCATGACTTTAGTGTCCGATGCGCTCAACACGGCTGCAACTCAATGGCTCGAACGCACTCTCGACGACAGCGCCAATCGTCGCATATCTCTTCCCGAAGCCTTCTTAACGGCCGGTATTTTGTCACCAACCATATGTTAATTCATTGATTGTCTTATGAAATATACTTTTTAACAGATATTTTGTTAAACACATTACAAAACGTGACCGAAGGTCTACTCGTATACCCGGCTATTATTAACAAACATATTCGAGAGGTATATCTTGTGAAAGTAATGTTAAAATTTGATTATTAAAGCAATGCATTAAATCTGTCAGGAATTGCCGTTTATGGCCACTGAAAATATAATCGTAGCGATGGTTAAGTCGGGCGGTAATCGTCAGGTTTGTCACGAGAAGATACGAGTGCTCTCACACGAGGCCGCAGAACAGGTCAAAGTGCACGGAAAGAACAACGATTTGATCGATCGCATCAAAAATGAGCCCTATTTTAGACCAGTGAGAGACCAGATCGACCAACAGAAAAGAGATTGAAGAGCCCTTCGAGAGCACACAAATCGGTTCCTCTGCTATGCCTTACAAACGTAATCCAATGCGAAGCGAGCGGTGCTGTTCACTGGCCAGACATCTCATGACTTTAGTTTCCGATGCGCTCAACACGGCTGCAACTCAATGGCTCGAACGCACGCTCGACGACAGCGCCAATCGTCGCATATCTCTTCCCGAAGCCTTCCTAACGGCCGGTATTTTGTCGCCGACTATATGTTAATTCATTGATTGTCTTATGAAATATAATTTTTGACAGATATTTTGTTAAACACATTACAAAACGTGACCGAAGGTCTACTCGTATACCCGGCTATTATTAACAAACATATTCGAGAGGTATATGTTGTGAAAGTAATGTTAAAATTTGATTATTAAAGCCATGCATTAAATCTGTTAGGAATTGCCGTTTATGGCCACTGAAAATATAATCGTAGCGATGGTTAAGTCAGGCGGTAATCGTCAGGTGTGTCACGAGAAGATACGAGTGCTCTCACACGAGGCCGCAGAACAGGTCAAAGTGCACGGAAAGAACAACGATTTGATCGATCGCATCAAAAATGAGCCCTATTTTAGACCAGTGAGAGACCAGATCGACGCTCTAATGGATCCCAAGACGTTCATCGGCAGAGCTCCCAATCAAGTGCTTGAATTCATCGAACAGGAGGTGAATCCAGTATTAGAGCCGTATAAGCAGTACCTCGAGGGCACTTCTCATCTCAATATCTAAATCCGCGCATTATTTGACTTGCATTTCAAATGTCGCCAAATAAATACGAGTCTAATTGAAGTCTAAATTTAGTCCAAATTTTAAGGTTTAGATATATTTTGCACGCAATTATATACAATAGAGTATATTCTGACGGAATGATTATAAACTAGATTTTATATTTTAAAATAAAGAATTGAAAACAATTTATTTTGTTATATGAATTCAATGTGTGTTTAACAGCAAATAAAACAAATTGTATTTCCATTTAATAACGATAACTGAAAAATACTCTAAAAAATTGACATTAAAATTAAATCACAGCGAAATGTCACCGAATTGTTGGTTCCAAATGTGGTACTGTTGTAGTGCACTGTCGGCCACACTCTTTCGGATCCGTTTCAACGACTGCTTGAAGTCGTCGACATTAATGGCACGCATTTTGTTAGGGTTGCAGTGCTTCACCTGATCGATGGCCATCTCCCGAATGGGTCCCAAAGCGGCGTCTTTGGCCAAATTGGTCAGATCACTGCCGCTGTAACCCTCGGTCTCAGCGGCCAATTGTTGCAGTTCTCGTCGAGACAATGGATTGTTTTGTTTACTCATTAATTTCTCTAACAGAATGATTCGCGTCTCGCAATCGGGTAATGATATGTAAATCCTTTTCGAAAATCTCCTATAAATGGACATCAATTTAAATGTCAAACTATTGTTAATGAGATGAAGACAATGAGTGCCGCACCTGAGGGCTGCGTCATCGAGTTCTTGTGGTCTATTAGTGGCGGCCATAACAAGAATCCTGTCCTCATTGGTTGAGTGGATTCCATCAAATTGTATGAAGAATTCAGTCTTAAGCCGACGACTGGCCTCGTGTTCATTCTCTCGCCGTTCGCTCAAAAGTGAGTCGACTTCGTCTTTAAATGCAATTCAATAAATATACCATTTTATTGGTTAATATTATAAACGTATCAATAGTTGCCAAACATTACCGATAAAAATAATGGTTGGTTGGAGTTCTCGGGCCACAGCGAACAGAGCTCTCACCAATTTCTCGCCCTCTCCTAACCATTTGGAGGTCAAACTCGAAGCAGAAATACTCAAAAACTTTGCGTTAGATTCAGTGGCCACTGCTTTAGCCTGAAATGTGTCAAAAATAATAATGAATTTGCAAAATCAATGGAAAGCCATGTAATTATCTTACGAGAAGTGTTTTGCCATTTCCCGGCGGCCCAAAGAGTAGTAACCCTTTGGGCGGAGTTCGCAAACCAGTGAAAAGTTCGGGCCTTATAGTCGGCAATATAACCATTTCATTGAGAGCCTGTTTTGCCACCTCTTGACCGGCAATCGTTTCAAAACTGATTTGACCACAATTTCCGTCATATATTTCATCTAAAATATTTTGCGCCAACTTTTTGTCAACTCCTTTAAAATTAGCGGAAAGTTTAGGCAAAACTGTGTTTGAATTCAATGCAGTCGGAGATGGCTTTACAGCGGAATTAGGTATTGAGTTCGGCCGAGATCTACAATTAGGCGTTGAATTGTTTGATCCAGAATTTGATGACAATTTGGCAGCAGTTGGAGAAATATGCAGATTGTTTAAAATATTGGGTAATTTAGTCGACGGACTATTTCGAGGTTTTGTTGTTTTTAAGCCATTCTTTTGACTCGAAAGTGGTTTTCTCTCATTTGTGTTGCGAATCGAAGAAACTATTAAATAATTTTTACAAATCATTACAATTAAAGCAACAAAAGCAGAAAACATTGAATGCCTCGTCTGACCACTACCTGTGCTTTTATTAATCGGTTTATTTGGTTGAATAGGGATTGGGTTTAAAATTTTCTGACTCTTAAGATGAGTGGAAGGATTCTTATAAGTCTTTGGGCTATTAATGGATCGGCTTTGAGATAATGGCTTTGGAGAGCACTGTTGATCATCTCCTTCCTTATAAAATGGCAAATGAGAGCTCTGGCCGTATATTTTGTTCATGCAATCTGTTTATACCGTAAAAGCATTTTGTTTATCACATGCAGAATATAAGAGACAAAAAGCAATGCAAATATAAAAGTTGTGACAAATGAACAGATAATATATTTAATACCTAAACGCTCTCTCCTCTCGCGAACCATAATTAAGTTGTTTTGCATTTTGTGCTGCAATTTGCGGGCCCTCTGCCCCTCTTCGCCCTCCACTCCCGACAAATCAATACCAATGCCTTCTTCTAACTCTTCAATGCCTTTAGAGTACATCTCAATCACAATCCGCTTTTGTTCTGCAATTGTCAACATTTATAACAATTAAAAAGCATTTCTTAAATATCTATTAAAGTGTATGTCGTTGTCATTGACTATTAATTGCTAATTAATATTATAGAAATTATTGCTAATAATAATCAAAAACACATATAATTAGCAGTATTTCAAGTTTCATATTAAATGCCATTCGTTAACAACGCCTACGCTTTCACTCATTATAATTAAATGAAACAAATGTTTGGTTTTAAACAATTAACAGTAAATCTTGAAATTTAATCCACAAATGATCGCAAAATTGTCTCAAAATGATTAGTGAAATACAAACCGATGTCTCTGTCGTCGATCTTCTCGTCAATCTTCAACGCTTTTGAGATGATATCAAAGGACTTCTTGTGGTGTTGTCTTTGTTTGATGAGTAGATGGATGTCTTGGGTGTCATCGCTGTCCCGATTGTCCATTATTTTAGAGTTAATTAATTTTGACAATTGTTTAATAAATGTGTTAATTATGTGAATAACGAAAACATAAATGCATTTGAGTTTCATTAAAATGATGGCAAACTATAATCATATCATAGATTCAAACATTGATTCACTTTTACACTCAATTCAAGCGCTTCTCAAAGCAGACAATTGTCTCAAACATTAAATACAGACTAAAAGGCATTCACTTGAATACCAATCGATCGCTAAATCAACAAAACATTAGTCAAAACAAATCATTGCATAAACTATTTGATGGCTTCAAAGCTGTGGTCAACGATTGGCTCATTTGCTATACAAAACTATACAGTAGTAGTCACTCAACGCATGCGTCCACACATTCACATAATGTTACGTGAATTTAAAACTAACTTTTTACTAAACTTAAGGTTAGTTTCAAATTACAATCATTTCATACAAATTAATTAAATATTCGTGTATTTTATTATTGAATTGAGTTTTAATTTGCAAACAATAATCAGTCAATTAATAGATATGAATGAGAGTTATGTTCCGAATCTCTTCTTAGCCAATGATTTGGGCAAAAATGAGAAAATCATTTCAGGGGTTAATTCGACGACAATTACTTCATCCAAATTGTCTCCGTTTCCCAGTTTTATAATATGTCGATATTTATCGCATTTACTTGTTTTATAACTATTTGTATCCATTTTAAAGAGATTGTTGTCATCACCGAAGAGGAGGGCATTGTTGGCGAAAGCCATCTGTTTTATAGCCGAATAGTCGTCAATACTTTGATATATTTCGAAAGGAATCGAGTCTTGAATGCTAATAGATTTGACGATTTCCTGGCTTTTGATACAATACTTAAGAAGTTTACGGTTTGGATATGCGATCCAAAGGTCTCCGTCACTACTGAACACATTTATCTTCATAACAGTCGGCAATAAACTGTTCGCAAAATTACAAATCGGTGTCCAATCGTCCACTGAATAAATGGTTACAAGTCTTTTGGGATCAGTTGTACAAATGGCCAAATACTTGTCCGATGCGGTCATTGAATATATTCTTTCTTTGAGATCAATACGAGTCTGAAGGATAACTCCCATAACTTCCAGTTTTAAAATAGAAAGAGTAGTTCCCGAAGCTATGGCCAGAAAGTGTTGGCCACAAAACGCCATATGATTGGGGTTAGCAATGGGTTCGTAAAGAAGCGGCACTTTTTCGACATTAGTTTCATTCCATGTCTTAATTTTGATGTTATCATAGTTTGCATAAGCAATCCATTTGTCATTAAAAGAGGCTTTAATTATAGGTTTTCTGGACTTAATGTCCGCCAACTTTATCGGCCGTTCGGACAGAGGAATGATTTCAATGGTTTCATTAGTTTGCGGCAAAATATCGTCACATTTTCCTAATTTCCAGATTTGAACGTAAGTTTCGTATTGAAGAAAAACAAATCCTTTAATTGTTGTCACTTTTGATGAAAAGTCTGTCAAATGTCTGATTTCAAGATTTGGTGGATAACAGCTCTGTGTTAGGTATGTATCGATACCACCGCTAATAAGCCAATTAGGTTTCACACATACCAGTGCTCTCACATCGTGTGTATGCAATCTTCTTGTAGTGGAATTAGTCCACGAATTGTACTTTGAATTCATAGTACGCGTGAACTTCACTATAACGGGATCCACTCCTGAAGAGTATATATTGGTCTCATCGCTGTCCACACAAACAGAGAGGACATCTGCCTTATGGCTAGAATAGGAGGTAATCAAAGTACCCTTCTTTCCATCCCAAAAGCTGGTCGCACCGCTCGAGTCGCCGCTAATTATCGTCATATCTTTCAGAACGGCTAAACACCAGACGACTGCTCCTGATTTGCCGAGACTTATGTTGTCAATACATCTTCCGGTTTGATAGTTCCAGATCTTAATGTAATCCACAGAACCGGTCACTATTAGCGGTGATGTGTTGTCGACCGGTCGGTGCCATTCAATGCATAAAATCCGGCTATCGTTTCGATCCAACACTTTCTCCAACTCTAAGCCGTCGTCGTCTATACGATAGACACAAATCATGGCGTCTTCAGTGCCGATGGCTATCAATGATTTGCTTGAATCCAAAGACATACACCAAACGGCGCCCGATCTCACAGTATATGACCTTTTGATACAACTATTCTTCAAATCGTATTCATTAATACAGGCGTTGAGTCCACACGAGAAGAGTCTGCCATCGGGTGTCCACACGAGTGCTTCCAGAAGTGATGGATTGTCTGAGTTGTCGGCAATGGTCTGTTCAATGAATGGTGCCTTCGATGACATATTCCAGATGTCGACCAGACTTGTCGTGTCTGACTGTCCGCTCTTGTATTTACGGATCCGACGCCTAATTAGTGCCAACTTTTCGTTGTCTTTATTATAAGAGATGGCATTAATTGATGTCATTTCAGACACAAAGAACCGAATTCTGTGTACTTTTAGTGATAATTGTGTCGACATTTTGATCACACAATTAATGTCTTCATTAAATCAAACAATAATTAATAAAAACTTTTGAAACTCAAATCAATGAACGACTGATCAGTGAACACATGTTTGCAATGCTTTAAAGGGATTGTCTAAACATTTCCACACAATATAAACACTACTTTAAGCCAATGAATGCACTATAACTGCAGTTTGAAAGTTAAGCAAAGTTTAGAAAACAATTTAAAGTTAATTACAGTATATCTATTAATTGATTAATAATTACAACTATTGCATTATTAAATTTGACAATCAATCAAACATTTGTTTGTGTAAAAATTGCACACAATTAGTATCTCAACATACAGTATATTTTAATAAATAGATTTATGTTTTACAATAAGTATCACTCGTTTCATTGAAACAAATGTTAAAACAGTTTCAACAATCTATAAAAATATGATTTTACAGTATAGTTAAGAGTTTGTTATTTGATTTTCGGTGACAAACATATGTATAGGAGTTGAGGATCGAAGCATTTGTGTGGCCTTATTGTGGCCAACAATAGCCGACAACTGGAAGGCATCGAATTTATTGTATATTGTGGTACAAGACATCTCACTATAATCGCCGGCAAACTTCTTTCCCTGCATTGAAATGTGCATAAAGTTTAAGAGTTCGCTATAAAAGTGTGGATAATTGGGTGTCTCGTAGAATATCAGGTGACGAATGCCTTTGATTTTGTAGCGCCGGTAGAAGTGGAAGCGTTCGGTGTATAACATGAAATGTCGGCCACCGTTGAAGAACATACTCCTGGCTTTGGCCACTTTGCCGTCGGCCGTGTATTCGCACACTTGTGTAAAATTTATCTCTTCTTTGCGGAAGTAATTCCTAATCCGCACGAAATCGAAATACGATTGAATAAAAATCATTGTCCGTCCCATCAGTTTTGAGCGAAATTTGGGCAAAATTGTCGAAACAAAGAACTCAAACCTTTGGTTAGAACTGGCGGCCAATGAACTGCATTCAAACCGATGAAACATTTGTGGACACGGAATGTAAACACTACTGACCGCTGCTTTCATTGAGTTTATTTCCATTTTTGTCATAATTTTGCCGAAATAATTGTTGGAGTGTTTGTTGAATAACGCGGTTATCATCGGAACAGTTATAGACGAGAAGACTAAGAATTGTTTGTAATATTGAGTCCAACCCTCGAGAGCCCACATTCGCACTCTTGAGAAATCAACGTTACGGCTCTGAGTAGGCGTTAAGTGCAAATGTTTCATAATGTGGAGCACGTGTTCCCAGTTTTGCATCAAAAACACGTCCGTTTGGTCCATAATTACCATTTCTATCGATGACAAGAAGTCGAAGTCTCTTTCGGCGTCGCCTTCGGAGCCAATGATAAGTCTGAGTCCGAGAGGCGAACAGATTATTATATCCGCCGAATAGAAATCTGCGTAAAGTTTTAGACTTTTTTTAGTAATCGAAAGACCGATACGGAAAGAGTCGTCAAAATTTCCGGTAAACATTGATTCGTAGTCTTCGGGCTTTTTATGAAGTGTGGGCTCTTCGGTGTCGGGACTAAACTCTTCGAAAAATCGCTTTCCATTCATTACATTTGCCTTTTTCTCTGATTTGTCTTTAATGTCTCCAAACATAAGACTAATCAGAATTTTGACAATCCTTAGGACACTGTCTCTAAAGGGCACTAAAATCAATACTTTAGGTCGTGTTAAGCCCTGATCTCTATATTCTTCGTCTGATGAGACGTGTCGACCAATCTTGTAGTTGTGGTGAAGTATTCGCGATCTAGTCTTCAAAATGTGATTCAATGCATGCATACTATATAATAGGCGAATGTGTTCTCCGTTTTCTGCATTTCTTTCGGTAAACAATAAGTCTTTATATTTACTAATAATAGACAACAATTCGTATTGAAATGGATTCAATTCAAGTGATGTTTGTTTAGCATCCGAAGTAATAACAGCTTTACATAAGTTTTCAATAATTATATTTTTGAGATAAAATTGTTGAACACTTTGTTTCAAAACAATTGAATCGCAAACATATATATCGTTGTCGTTATTAATTTCAACCAATTTCTTCATTTCAGTCCATTCGTGATCTTTAATATTCTTCTTCGGATTATCACTCAAATACTTGATATCTTTTGCATCCAATTCTCTGTCAAAATGTGTGACAAACGGATCGTTCGGACACTCCTTCTCCTCTTCTAATATCTCTTCGTATGTCTGAAAAGATGTTAAAAGAATCACATATTGATTGTCAACTAAATTAACCATTCATTACGAGTTTGTCTTCATTAGTGGACTCTTGCGTCACAGCAATCGCCAAATCAGTCAAATTGTGGTCCATTTCTTGGGCTTTCCTTTTGACGGCTGTGTTTGCCATCACTTCCGACTCATTTGAATCCATTTTCACAATCAATTCAATCAATGATTAAAACAATTAGATGTGAATTGAATTGAGAAATGGGTTTACATGTGATTCACGTGTTTCTCACAAATGTTGTCACAAATGAAATGACAATAAATAGAGAGTTGTATTGAATGCCATCTTTTGGGCACATTTGGTGACCACTGCTCTCAACACAACCTTTATATGTGATGATAGAGTGACCACATTATCCGCATTTCATTAGACATTCAATAATTAGTGGATTAATGAGATTAAGGACACAATCAATGGCACAAAACATGATTAAAACAATAATAAATGAGATGACAAACAATGCATAGGAATGAGTGGCAGTGAGTGGGGAGTAGTGTCGGGGAGAGTGAGTGAGTGTTGTGTGAGTTGTCAACCGTAGAGAGTGTTATGTATTGTAGTAGGGTTGAAAATTCCTACTGGGAATTGTTCCCAAAGGAATGTTCCTAGGAATATTCCCTGGGAAAATTGGGAATATATATTTATTCCCTTTG
>CAJPIZ010002732.1:0-12991 GCA_905368565.1 Medioppia subpectinata
AAATGTGTAATAATGTGTTGTCCGGTGTTATGATAGGCGGCTGAGAATATAGCGCTTTGGTGTACAGAAAAATCTAAAAAACTGGACAATTTGGCAACAGTTATGATGCTATACAGCAGACGCTCGTTCAGCAAAGAGAATCTCCAGTGGACTAAATGTGTTGTCAAATACCTATACGACGCCTATTCGCACACTTTTCTCAATTTGGTGTCATTTCTCGTTGAGGTAATGTTGTTGTCATCGAATGCATTCATTTCTGTGTTTAATTCTTTGCCATTCTTTTGGTCAACAGGTGGCAGAAAAGGGTCCTCCGATTCTGTTAACGCACATCTTATCGATACTTCACTGTATGCTTCTCTACATAGACTTGAGTTCGACGACAACCATCAACAATGATATTCTCAAAGTGGCCACAAAATACATAGAAGGCTCGCAATGGAAAGACGCGCTCAAAATTCTCAAACTGGTGGTCACCCGTTCGTCCACTTTAGCCACGCCTCCAATTTATAACATCGCCGCCACTTATGCCAACTTTAATATGGGTCCTCAAAGTGCATCCTATTCTGTGGACTGCATTAGTATCGCTTCGGGAACTTCTTTCGCGGACTCGGAGTTCAGTTCGAAGCGCGAACTGCCCGGTCGTACGATGGACTTCACGTTCGACTTAAACCAAACGCCAATTGTTGGCCGAAAATATCTCATTAAGAATAATGAGCCCAAAAATAATGAAAACCGTTCGGAAAATAGTGGCCTCGAAATGGCGGAAGCGATTCACGAGAAGATGCCATCGGATGATAAGGATGTGTTGGTGTCGTCTCCGCGACGAAGTCTGTCACATAACCATTCGTTTAACGAGAGCAGCAACAACTGGCGCCGGCCGTGGCTCTCGCAGTCTCGCATTCGTGAGCGACTCATCGGTCTATTGACTAGTTGTGGACAACGCGTTGGATTACCTAAAAGCCCATCCGTTATATTCAGTCAAAACAGTGATGTCGTCGATCGCAAGTCATCGATGGCCAGCAGTACCGAAGAGATTTCGGCCACAAATAATGACGCCTCGGGTGACAGCAAACTGGAAGACGCGACTCACGGAGAGTTCGCTTTGTTTAAAGATTTCGATTTTCTTGAGTACGAACTCGAGAGCCAAGAGGGCGAGAGTTTGGATAACTTTAATTGGGGAGTCAGACGACGATCGCTCACCAATTTGGAGACCTCTGAGAGTGACATCAAAACCAATAGTCCTCTCAGAACTGTGGGCTCTATATCTAGTCTAAGGAACGACGAGTTGTCTTCCGACGAAGAGGGAGAGAGTGTTTCCCCACTTTATGAGATGTCGTCAGATATGACACTACAAACTGGTTCTATGTTTTTGCCAAACGCTTTGCCGCTTCTGGACTCCGATAGACACCGACCGCCGAGTAATCTTTCGCACAGCTCTTCGCCCAGTTTGGGCAGTGAAGGAGAACAGATATGACACTACAAACTGGTTCTATGTTTTTGCCAAACGCTTTGCCGCTTCTGGACTCCGATAGACACCGACCGCCGAGTAATCTTTCGCACAGCTCTTCGCCCAGTTTGGGCAGTGAAGGAGAGAGCGATCATTACATCTGTACTAAATGTAATTTGCAATTGAAATAAGAATAAATTGGTTTTTATCATAATTTGTTATAATTAGTTATAAATATATGGTACAAGTTGGTGTATGGTCAAATTGGTAATTGTTAATGATTACATAACGGTAACATGTATTTGACATGACAGGGGAGTGAAGGCAAACACCGGTTGTGTATATAATGGACGTAATTTGTGAATGTTTGGGAGGAGTTGTGTCTATTGTACTGTACGGTTGCTGTGAGTATTAAACGGTATAAACTGTACTCGAGTTGAGCCCAAAGTGGAGCCCAAATGAGAGTCAATACATGTATTGATAATTAGTTTAATTGATTTGCTTTCAAACCATTTTCCCCATCCATTCATACAGATATGACACTACAAACTGGTTCTATGTTTTTGCCAAACGCTTTGCCGCTTCTGGACTCCGATAGACACCGACCGCCGAGTAATCTTTCGCACAGCTCTTCGCCCAGTTTGGGCAGTGAAGGAGAAAGCGATCATTACATCTGTACTAAATGTAATTTGCAATTGAAATAATAATAAATTGGTTTTTATCATAATTTGTTATAATTACGTTAGTTGTAAATATATGGTAAAAGTTGGTGTATGGTCAAATTGGTAATTATTGATAATGATTACATAACGGTAACATGTATTTGACATGACAGGGGAGTGAAGGCAAACACCGGTTGTGTATATAATGGACGTAATTTGTGAAGGTTTGGGAGGAGTTGTGTCTATTGTACGGTTGATGTGAGTATTAAACGGTATAAACTGTACTCGAGTTGAGCCCAAAGTGGAGCCCAAATGAGAGTCAATACATGTATTGATAATTAGTTTAATTGATTTGCTTTCAAACCATTTTCCCCATCCATTCATCGCATATTTAATTACAATTAACTGATTGTATAACACATTGCCGTGAATTGGGCTCAAATCGGATCCATTGAGTCGCCTATAGGTAGGTCTCATTGATTACATTTTCATTTGACAACACATTTAAATGAGTGTATAATTGACTCAAAGTAAACAATCGTATCGTTAATGCCATGAGTTTTCAAATTAATTATTGATTGCATTTTCAATTCAACACTCATTTCGTTGACAATCGGTTCAAACCATTGATTTGCAAACCATGTATTGCACGCATGTATTAGTCTATCATTGGTTTGCAAACTAATTGTCACAACAATTACATTGATTTACATTTGTATGTAATTAGCATTCAATGCATTGTAAATGTAATGCAATTTGTTTTCATGTAAATTGTATGCAAAAGCTATGATTTGCGTTGAATTCAATGTAATTATAGTTGTATTTAGTTTTGTTTGCAAATTAACGATCGATACAATCGACTATTGATTAGGTTTACAATTAAGCCGACACTGAATTAAGCAATAATTATGAGTTAATAGTAAATGAATTTTATTATTACATTTTTGAGTGGTATTAATGGTGTGAATGTATTGAATATAATGTATGATTAGTAGCCGATTGTCAGCATTTTGTGTCACCCGTTATGACAGGCAATAGTAGTGTTAATGAAATGCAAAAACAGCCCATTTATTGAGTAGAGCTGACGGACTATACAATCCATACATTACTTATGCATGTATTGCTGTAGTATTGAGTCTATCCATACCTCAAACCATTATATAATCACTAAATTGTGTCATAAATATTAAGTTTTACTGTTAAGTACAGTATATAAGAGTATCATCTGTTAGGCTATAAAGTAGTAAAATGTATGGATTATTAAATATATGATTGAAATGTAATGTTAAGTGAATTTGAAATCTAAAAACTTGACTGATTTGACATTTCATATTATTTTTAATATTTTTTGAATAATATATAATTAATTTGCAATTAATATTAATGTAGTGCTAATTAATGTGTAAATAAGTTAACAGATTATTGCATTGATTAATGAGTGTTAAGGCTAATAGAGTTGTCATAAATTGATTGTCTGTTTTGTAAATGAAGTCAATATTAATTAAGCAAAATATTTGCCTAAAAGAGCGTAAATAGAAATTTATTTGAATATATATTTTGTCATTAAATTAAGGGAAAAAACTATTTGTTTGAAAAATGATAACAAAACAAAAAGTTAGTCTAAAATGAGTTCAATATTTGCGGACAAATAGTGTGTTTAATATAAAGAAATGCTTTTATATTAATTGAAAAATCGACTCAAAGACAGAGAAAATGATTGTTTTGATGACTTGAAAATTAAATTATATTGTTTTAAATGAATGTCTATTTTTGTTGTGATAAATAAGTGTTGAGACGAAATGTTGTGATATTTGTTAACATTATAAGTGTTTTGACGAATCGATTGAATTGTGTTTTAATGTTTGGAAAGTGAACAGAAAAATAACGATTGAATTGTTAGGAGTTTGAGGGGAGAGAGAAAAAAATTATTAATATATAATATAATATACAATAAACAGATTATAATAATGAAGTTTTGAGTAAATGACAAAATATATGTATAAATATATGCATAAAAAGTATTGCAAAGACTTGACTGGTTTTTGCAAAGGAAGAAGACAAAAGTGTGACACATTTGGATCAATACAATAGCAATTTGTGGCACCAATGAGAGCACCAAACACTGTGTTCTACCAGTTGTATGCCATCAGTGCCTACCAGTGCTCTGCATATGCCGTTACCGTCGCCTTAGAGACAAAGTACAACAAATAAAGACCTAAACAATACAAAGTCGGCTAAACCACAACCACCTGATGAGGGCTCTCTCCCAACACATACAACACACTATTACTTGTCTAATGATTATTCATTTTATCCCTCTATTCAATACTAAAACATCATTAATATTTACCTATATTTTCACTCAATATTACACTATAGTATAGTATGTACTGTCTATTGAACTATACTTTTTTCGTATCATTTTTATTGTAGGACTAGTAATAAAAATTAATTTCATTTTTCTATTATAAAATGTTTTTTTAATAAAACATTTACTGATGTGTTTCTGTTAATAAGTTTTTGAATAACTTATTCTTAAATTATTGTTATAGACTTATAATAAAATGAGGAAAAAGGAGAAATACAGTGAATGCGATATTGTGTGGCATTTTATTAAATTTGTTTCTTTAAAACAGTATTTTTTGAGTTGATTTGCATTCAACAGTACTGTACTGTTTATACTGTATAATGTATTAATAGGAATAAATGAACAGTAAATGCAATTCTTTACTTTCATTACAAATGCTTTTTTGTATTTGTCGTCAAAATGCAAATATATGTTGAATAATAGAGAGAACCCCTCATCAGGTGGTGGTTCACTACAGATCCGTACTCTTCGCCGCTTAGTCTCTATATTTCAATATTTTATTTTTTGATTACTATTTGTTGTGGTTTTGTCTCTAAGCGACACAAACGGTATTTTGAGCACTGAATTGAATGCAAAACATAAATTAGTTATTGTATTGTATTGTTGTTGAGTCTGTTTTCTTGGCCGCAAAATTTCAATAAGTATTGATTCGGTGTTTCAAAACTTGAGTTCAATTGGTTTGGTATCAGTGCCTGCATAGCACACACACACCCGACCTGTCAAATGGCAAACCATTTCTTGTAATGATATGCATCTAATCATAACTATATTTGGTGTGCATTTCACTCGATATGTCCTCACATTTCTATTGGACTTCTTGTCTAATGGTTTACTTTATTTCTAACTATTTTCGCAGAAAATCTGCGAAATGAATGACATCGAGAACAGTCATAAGCGGCCATTGGATGAGTTGAATCCAGAGATCAAAGAAGAAGAAGAGGCAAACAATCACCAGAACAACGAGGAGTTTGAAGATCTGACCGGAGAAACGATCGATGGCTCCCAACCGCCGGCCAAGAAAGTGCGCGCCAGCGAAGAGCTGGACATCAGATTTCTGGTGTCGAGTAAAGTATGTAATGATTGAATATTTGATGATTGAATGAAATATTGATATTTTAGTAGTATTTGATTGACTAATGAAGTGTTGTATTGTGTTTGTGATGCACTGATAGGAAGCCGGAGCCATAATAGGGAAAGGAGGGGCTAATATAAACCATTTAAGAAAACACGTAAGATTTGCCACTTATTGTTTGGTTTGTTTCCAATACCGTAGTCATTGGCGACCACTCTTTGACTATTCGACTAAATCTTTGTATTGTCCTATAAATTGAAGTCATTCGAAGTGTATGTCTTTAGTATCGCTTCCAGTCCTCCAGTGATAAGTTATCCAAAGTTTGGTTAAAATCCAAAAATACTTGAATTTAAGATGAATTGTTATATAAGTCTAAGCCTTAAGTCTAGAATAAGTTTCTCTCAAATGATTGTAACCGAAAACGAGGATAACTCGAGTTTTGCCTCTTTTTTCTCTTTCCCATTGCATATCATCTCTGGTGTCCATAACTCTTGGCGGCCATCCGTCTCGACATTAACACTGAATTGTCCCAAAAATAACTGTTCGCTATTGAAACTGCAATACCGGCCCAACGTTTTGACCATTGATTACATCCAACCATAACAACCATATGTCCAAAATCCCCAACACTTATTGATTTATACAAATTAATTACCAATAATTGGCCGAATGCTGTTCTCACGGAAATGTGAAACCTTCCCATGAAAATAAAGTATAAGTCAAGCGTAACTGTGCCCGACTGTCCTGGCCCTGAACGGTATATACACATCATTCTCTATCAATACAATCAGTTTAGGCGACCATTTATCGTGAATTCCGATGATTCTCTCGCTCTTCGGCCAATGATCTCCATCTCAATGCCCTTTCATCACATCTTTTCTGTATATTTCTAGGGTTTTGTCGATTGTTTCAAGCATTGAAACTCTTGGAGATATACTCACAAATGTCATCGCATATATAGATGATGTATGTATTCAAAGTGTTTACACCTTTCATCTTAATCTATAATTATTTGTTAATCCAATTGAATAAAGCGGTCCAATAATAATAATAACAATAACAACAATAATAATAGCGCAGAACGAGATGTAGAGCTGCGACTTCTGATCCATACTTCACACGCCGGGGGTATCATTGGAAAGGGAGGCCAACGGATTCGAGATTTAAGAGATGTAAACATTTACATAATATATGCATAACTTTTCCATTTAATTGCTTATTAACTGCTGTTTGTTTATAAAGCAAACAAAAGCGGCGATTAAAGTGTTTTCTCAATGCTGTCCGATGTCGACAGAGCGTATCTGCGCCGTCCAGGGGGGCCCCGCTCTTGTCATAGAGGCTATTAAAATAGTCTTAAACATAATAATCTCGTCGCCAATCAAAGGACCCGTCAAACTCTACGATCCCTACAATTTTGATGTTTATTGCGCCCAAGAATACGGCGGATACACTGATCCCGGACCCACTAATTTCCGTGGCGGTCGCGGCGGTGGTGGCGGCGGTCCTAATATGCCATTCGGTAGAGGGGGCGGCCCTCGTATGGGACGAATGCCAGACCGACGGGGAGGGAGTGGTCACTGGCAACAAGAACCTCCATCTCTACCTCCGATTCCTGATGGATGGGCCGCACGGATGCCTTTTAACGGACCCGCAGACAGACGTCCACACAATCAAATGTATTCGAGTCGATGGCTCACATCCGGTACGTAACAAATTGTTGAAACGAAAGCATATTTTGAATATTAATGTCTGCAGATAATCCCCGATCCGTTCCGCCGCCAACACAATCGCCACAAGTGGGCGCAGAGACCCCCTATTGGTCTGATGTGATTCCAAACGATAGCATCACTACTGGCGCTCCCATTCATTCATCAAATTCGTGGTCCACTCCTTATTCCGCTGCTAATAATGAACCAAATTTTGGACCGAATTCTGGTGAAGATGTTTCAAATTTAGTGGAAAACTCTGACGGTTCCGCTTCGGCTACTATTAGTGTTCCAAACAATGTAATAAATAATGTTTTGTCTATTTTGTCAATGAATTCCAACCCTATATTCTTTACTAACTGTTAGGTCGCCGGCGCTATCATAGGAAAGGGTGGAAATCGGATAAGACTTGTGCGCAGAGACTCTGGCGCTGATATAGCTATAGATAGTGCTGTCGGTCCGGGAAATGAGAGGATGATTACAGTGAAAGGCAATGCACATCAGGTCCGAATGGCCTGCTCTATGATCCATAAGAGGTTTGCCATTAATTCTGGATTATTACTCCACTAACCACTGATGACGGCTATGGCTTAATGTGGAAGGGCTAGTGTCTGTCTGGAAGACTAGTGATTTTGTTGTTCTGAATGTGAGAAACAAGAAATCACTTAATCTTCCGATGGATTCGAGCAATACTACTAACATTAACACTAATTCTCATAACTTTTTCTTTAAGTCAATCAATTGTTGCCATAATTTGTTGATTAATTAACATTTTGTTTAATAGTATCGCCGAAAATACCCGACGTTTTTAATACACTGTTGGTTCTCATCATTGTTTGTATTCAACAGATAATTGAAATAAATTTATATTTAATATTTCATCGATTTATCGCTAAACTCCGATTTTTGACTCAACTATTATTTTTTATATTTTCTATCATTAGTCAGACATAAATTATATGTAATTTAAATCAATTTCAACAAAAAAACAAATTAATTACAATCAATATTTTGAACATTTAATATATATAATTGCCATTCCGTTAATTACAAGAAATTGTATTTAAAAACCATTGGTTTAGTTATTATATTTTTGTTAGCGATTATGGTTTAAATCAAAGCATATATGCTTTTGATATGAGCTTTAAATGTTTAAAACTTAATTCAATAAAAATGATTGCTATTTATTGATTGCTTTATTAATAAATTTATTGACCAAACGATTGCAACTAATGTTATTTTGAACATTCAATGTTTTCCATACTAATCGCGTCACTCTATATGTCAACATTCATCAACATTTTATAATTATCCCCTAATTTACACAATATATTCAGCACTAAATTAATCAAAACATGTTATAAACTCATATATCAGAGAGAGAGAGAGAGAGAGAGAGAGAGAGAGAGGACTATACACGGTTGAAATGGATGCATTACATTTGAAGAATTGGGACATCAATTAAATGTTAAATAAAATAACATTTTGTATTTTAGTTATAATTTATAAATAATGATTTGTATTTGAATTTTATAAATAAAATAAATGTATTGTTATATTCTGTGAAATGAAAATTGAGAATATTCTGTGATTTGGAGATATAGTTATGAGTGTTTGGCCACAGATGTCATGATGTGATGAGAAGTAGTGTTGAGTACAGGCTTTGAGCGCCAAATGTGTTGTCGTTTAATGCGTTAACAATTGATTGACTTTTTGTGACAACAATTGGTTTGCATTTGAATTATGAGCGCATATGAAGACGAAGAAGAGGATGAGTTGCAGAGGATTCTCGAGGGAAGGGATGTCGAGGAATACGATGACCACTCTGTGGACCAACAATCAGACAATGACCACAACTCTGTCGATGAGAGCCAATCGATTGCCGCCAAATACAAGCGGAAGACAACTGAACGGACAATACGTGAGTCCATTGATGGCAACGACGGACACATCGATAAAAGGCAACGAAGAATTGACGACCACTTCGACCGCGAAGTGACGGAAGAGACCGAAGCTGTGGTGAAGACTGAAGCGGACGACGAGTCGAAAGTGAAGGTCAAAGTGCGGAGAATTGCGGCCAAACCTCAGCCCCGACTAAACGCCGATAAATTGATGGCCAGAGAAGGGATCGCTTTTTTGCCGCAAATCTTTAAAGATATTAAATTCAATGGAAAGGGAAATGAATTGAAAGACTTGAATGAAGTGATGTTCCGATTCAGCCATTGGTCGCACCGACTGTTCCCGAGTCTGACATTTGATGACTTTATCGAGAAATGCGAACAATTGGCGAATAAGAAACCGCTGAGGAATTTCATATCCGCTATTAGATTGGATTCGTTTGATGTGACCGTCAATACTGACGACCATAACAGCGATGACGACCAAGAGATTGAAAATCAAATCAAAGACTTCGATGAAATTATTGCCAACAGTTCTGTTAATATGAATACCAGTTACGCAAAGAAAACACCAGTTATGGAGACAATGGATTCCGACTTCGAGGAAGACATTGAACACGAATTGATGGCAGAATATTATGAATCGATCAGTCAAACAGTGGAAAACAATTTAATTATTGGTGAAAATGACAAGAATATAGAGACACACGATGTGATCGACAAGAATATAGAGACGGAAAGTAAAGAACTGTACAGTAATTTAGATAATGAAGATATGAGTGAAGATGAAGTCCTCCGACAAATCAATTCAATTGATTAAATCATTTTAATTATAAATTATAAAAACAATTTCTCGCAATTATATTACAAATATTTTAATAAACTATTATTTATGCGAATTTCAATTGAATGATGAGTCCAAGCCTTTGATCTCTTCTTCGTCGCCGCCGATAGCTTTCCAGAAAGCGATAGTCATGTCTTCTGCGTATTGTTTTCTATCCGTTTCGTTCATTTGCGATGATTTCACTGCAATTTTATGAGAGAATAAATTATTGCCACAAGTTTTGAATGTTTTAAATGTTAAATACATTTAATTTCACTAAATTTGTCGAATAAATGGTCGAAATCGTCGGTTTCGTTGTCACTCTCTTTCAATTGCGATGAATTCTCGCCAATACTTTCTATGATATCGTTGTCTAAGAGATCTTTGAATTTTGTCGACGGATGATATGATGGACACTCTGTGAGACAATTTTGAGAAATGATTGCAATTAATGTTGAATATAATTGTGACAAACCTTTGAGTGAACTATTGGGCCAATTGTACGCTTGAATGGCTTGTGATATGCGAGCGAATCCGTCTTCTTCTTCAATAGACTCGAAGCTGTCCTCCGATTCTGAGACATCTTTTTGCGGACATATGTCTACCAATTCATATTCATTGTCTAAACACCACTTCAATATTGTCTCACGTTTTTCGTCTTTTATTAATTAAAATGTATATAAATTATAAACAAATTAACAAAATATACAAAGATTTACCAGAAGTGACATCAATTGAATCGCAAACCAATAGCTTTATATCATTATTAAATTGATTAATGAATGTCTGCCAACATTTCATTTCATCAAAACTCGACTCCTTTTTGGCAAAATATAAACAATTTAAATGTGATTTCAATTAAAAACAATGAATGCATTCAATACTTGATTCAAATTGGAGTAAATGATAACTCCTTTAACGCAATCAATAAATCGTTTATTAATTAATTGTTCACTTTTAATGTGAAACAAATATATTTGCGATGAATAGTACTTATTATTAATCGTTAAATCAAAACAATCTATGTCTTCATCGGTTCCGAAGTCAATGGTTTGTGGCTTTAATTCTTCGGATGTTTTATTGAATTGTTTCAAAATATCTGTTTATTTAAGCATTAAATCAAAAATATTATTATATTTAAAATGAATTGAGAAACAAATGATATTTTAATTAAGACTTACTTTCAATGAATTGATTGTTTGGAGTATTGATTAGTAATAATCCTTGAATTGATTGGTCAACACGTGATTGCATTGATTTGGCCATCATTTATATCATATTATTGTTGGAAGTGCTGCCAGTGATCAACACATATCACTCAATACCATGTGTAGTGAATGTGACAGATATATGATAGTGCTAGATAGTACAGCGATCCCACACAAACACTGCCCTCACTGTACTATACTGTAGAGACGATTGCAATCTATACTCTAATTGCTTGTCATTGAGAAATAGTTATTAATATTACTTTTACATGAATTAAAGCAATTATACAAGTATTATGTGATCCTTAATTGAGATGACCATGGTGTGTATTGCCATCAACATAACATCACTATTCATATATTGCTTCAAACTTTACATATAATAAATGCAATTCATATAATTGCAAAATATTTGTTTTGACATTTAGTGCCTGTAGAAAACCGATACGATTTCGAATCGAAATTTTCGATAATTGAGCATGGTATTATTAAATATTGCATTATAACCAGTTTTCTCATGCATTTAGTATTGCAATGGATAGACTGTGATTACATTTAACATGATATTAAACTAGAAGTGAAAATAAGTTGATATGCATCACAATTAAGTGAATAGTGAGTATAACTATTATGTTAACTACAGATACCCCTAACAAACAACGAGTCAGTGCTCTTACACTAACATATGCTATGAATTAATGAACATTTCAGTGATTTTATCATTATTTCTAAAAACCAATGAATACTAAAACAAATAAAAGTAGTGTTAAATCGATGCAAAGTTTATCCGTTAATAATCTTTGAGTTTTGGATTTCTAATGAAATGTGTTATTAATATTGTCAATAACTTTTTGAAAATATTATTATTTCCTATGACTGAAGTGTTATATTAAGTATCGAGTATTATATCAATACTACAAGAATTGTTTACCAAATTGTGTGAAATTATTAAAACAATGGAAGACTACAAGGAATCGGAGATTATTACTTTTATACCTAAACTGTAAGTTAATCTATCATTTGTTAAATCACTTATAATTGGTTAAATAGTAGACATGATTCATTGCATAAACTATATAAGTAGACTGACCAGATGCTTAAGAATTACCTATATTGCCATCAATTTAAAGAGCGTTCCCAGAATTTTAAACAACTCACACACAGCGATGCTATACGTTAACCACTATTCGGGTGATTCTCAAAGAATAGATTAGGATTGGCTACACATTCAATAAGAGTCCATAGGATTAGCACTCCAATTTAAACAACTCACACACAGCGATGCTATACGTTAACAACTATTCGGGTGATTCTCAAAGAATAGATTAGGATTGTCTACACATTCAATAAGAGTCCATAGGATTAGCACTCCACATAGACTTAGCATTGTTCATAGACTTAACATTAGTCCATAGACTTAGCATTATCCATGTTATTCCTATGCCATAGACTTAGTATTACCATGTTAACCCAATGTCATAGACTTAAGATGTAATCCCATAGAAACCCATTGAAAATTTTCCCCATAAACTTAACATTACCCATAGGATAACATTAGCCCCATGTTAAAGTATAGCCATAGGATTAACATGGAATCCCATGTTATTTCCCATAGGGTGGGAAAGGGGTAGAGCCGAACGATCATATAAACCACATTATTCATATCAGAATAGTGGTTAAAAAATTTAACATTGTATGAAAGCGTCGACAAACTATCGGATTTCATGCAAAATTAGTAAAAAACAACTCACACACAGCGATGCTATACGTTAACCACAATTCGGGAAATGCATTAAAGATTTTTAAT
>CAJPIZ010002733.1:0-12982 GCA_905368565.1 Medioppia subpectinata
CTCTCTCTCTCTCTCTCTCTCTCTCGCTCTCGCTCTCTAACTGTTATATTATTTCAAAACTTATACAACTTTTAAAAACACGTTTTAAATACCTTAATGTTTTTATTTTGATGCCCTACTCCTACCGTACGGTTTAATCGATTTAGTTCAAGCATAGAGTTGTTAAATGTATTATTATTTCGGTTTGTTTTTTCGTTAATTACAATTATGTTAACATTGTTTTCAATAAAACTTTCAATTTCTCCACTAAAACAGTCAACTCTTGAGATCCCATTTCAATGTGTATTTGCGACACATCTTTGCGTTTGAAATGAAAATAATTGTGAAAAATTAATTTTTCATTTAATAAATAAAATAAATATTTAAAATAATTAAACGTTTTACTAATAATACTTAACTAGTTATAAAATTACATAACTACCATGTATTTTAAAATATAATAATTAAACATGAATTATAAAATAATAATACTTCAATGTTGTATCAGTTTTATAATAATCAATACATATTTTGCGACAACAAATTGTGAAAATCACAGCATTAATGATGGCGTGGATTGGGATGACAGCAGTGGCTCCGGGGATGGGATAGAGAGGGACGGGTCGGCTGATAGTGATTACGACTTTAGCGGTTCCGGTGATGGGGAGGAACCGCTTGCGGACGACTGTCCGGAAAGTAACAACTTTATAGATCGCGTCCAACGGTTGCACAACGAGTGGCACAAACAACGTGTGGCCAACACTACCGACCAATCATTGGATTTTGAAAATAATACCCAACATGTTTTGGGCACTATGTTTGGTATGGATAATAGGAGCAAGCTTAAATTTCTGGAGACCCTGTCCACTGTTGATCTCGGTCTATCTCCTGAGTGCACAAAAGCCTATTACAGAATCGGTCAGTCGCTAAAACGGCTTGAGCTCTGGGCTCTCAGATGTAAGTTATCATAAATTATCATGTTTTAAAAAATGATTTTTCAGTACTGTACATTATACGCATTTCTATCACTTTTTAAATAAACAAGTTATAAAAATTATATTAGGATTACAAGAGAGTAGTAAATAATTATTTTTAAAAATATTTTTAATTTATTAAATTTAAAGTTAAAACAAAATTTTAATTTTTTAAAAAGTATAGCTTAGAAAAGCGCTAAGATCTTAAACATTCATGTAAATTGTCAATGTAAACTTTATAATAATTTACAACAAAATTATTGTAAATGTATATTGTAGTTTGAATAGAATACAACTTTATAAATTAAAACACATACATGTTACATGTAACATGTATAATGCTATAAAATTATTAATAAATATAATAACCTCTCTGGGGGTCAGTCCTGGACTCGATGGGCAACTTTCCGCCGGCGGGTATACTCGAGGGTTCGTTCGCCAGTTTCGGCGAATACGACGAGTGTCTGGACGTGAAGAGTGCGGCGGCCAGTGATGGCGAACCGGTCATCAAAGGCCAGTACTGTTTGGCCAAACTAGTGCTGCCCCACCCTCTCAATCACCTTCATAGCGACCCTCAATACGAGTCGCAAAACATGTCGGTATTTATCAGACCGACAGAGGATTTTGATAGCAATGCCGTTACCGTCAGAAACTTTATTGAAGCGCTTAATATAATCAATGGCACGATATATCAGTTGGGCGTTTGCCTCCCATCCCTGTGCACCGCTCAGGAGGTCCAGACAATGACTAATAATAGTGAGTGATTTTATTTAATTTTATTTATTTTATTCATTTTGATCAAGGTAGTTTCCAAAATACTTTATTTTTACATTTTATTTTTATTATTTGAATGTTATTAAAATTTTATTTTTACCGTGTTTAGTTCTATACCCGATCCTAAAGATGCCCATCGAGATAGACCAGTGCCGGACCAGAGATACAGTTGCATCAATTGATAATTATCAATACGTGTCAATGTTTGTAAATTATTTCACTCTTGGTTAATTTATTTTACACTATTATTTATACTGTTAGTAAAAAATACTATTATAAATTATTACCCAGAATAATTCTATCAATACTGGTGACATGTGTTGGTGTGGGAACCCTAGTGGACGTATATAGCCATGTGATTAGCATCGATACGAGCGGATGCTCTACTGATAACAACAATAATAACACCTATAGTGCCGAACCTCCGGTACAGTCGGCGTCAAAAGTAACGCAAATCATAAAATCATTTTCATTAATACAAAACGTGAAGCAATTATTTGCAAAAAGTAACGCCAAATACTCGACACTCGACACAATGAGACTATTGTTAATACTGAACGCACATCTCGTTCACCACTATATGCTTACCGTCACTCTGGGCACCGGCACACTCAAGAAAGTGACCACTAATGTTTTACCACGATTTTTCAATTATAGCCGTTATATTATTGTCAAGAGTCCCCTTATGATTGATGCCTTGTTTACGTTAAGGTATGCTCTCTCTCTCTCTCTCTCTCTCTCTCTCTCTCTCTCTCTCTCTGCCTCCCTGTGACGGCTCCTTATTAGCGGTAAAACGGTTGGAGGCGATGGNCTCTCTCTCTCTCTCTCTCTCTCTCTCTCATTTTCACAGTAACTTATTATACAATTATGAATGCCTTAAATTTTTGTTCAGTGGTTTCCTAATATCGTTCACATTATTGCGAAAACTAAACCAAACCAACGGTCGACTCAATTATCCGCTGTTTGTGTTTCAAAATTGGATCCGTTTTGTACTTCTGGTGTTCGGATCCATACTATTCTACTTTGTGTTCCCATTGCTAGAGGAGGGCCCGGTGTGGGAGTCGGCCACCGACCTGATCACCACCGGGTGCCGCAACCCTATGAATTTGTTGCGCATATTTTTATTCATAAACAACTTTCAAGAGTTTCAAGTCGAGACTTTCAACCAAACAGTAAAGTCATATTATTTGCACACCATGATCAAAAATAAATAAATGTGTCATTATACAATTTTACAGTGCAATATAACCCTATGGTTTATGTCATCGTTGTTGCAATTCCTGGTGATATCGCCGCTATTCATAATCCTATACCACAGGTCGCGTCGGGCGGGTTTGGCGGCCATATGGGTGGCCGTATGCGTGTCGCTGGGCGTAGCCATCAGTCCGTTCCTGGTATTTGGTATTAAGCCATGGCATCAGCTCCTATACCAAGGCCTGCGTTTGCTGAGCGCCCAGTTTAACCGATCGGTCAACTGGTTTCACACCACACCCAACGTACACATCACCGCCTATTTGATTGGCATATGTTTCGGGTTTCTTATGAACGAAAAACACATACATATCAATAAAAAATGCACAAAACTGTTGTGGATTTTAGCGACCGGCGGTATTTTGAGCGTCTATTACTGGAACGACACGTTCTGGAGGGCCGGCGCCGCCTCGGGTGGTACGGGTGAGCCACAGCTCAGCGTACTTTTGTGGCATACGGTCGGCAAAGTAGTGTTTAGCTGTAGTTATGGCTGGATTTTCTATGCCTGTTGTACTGGTAGGGGAGGTCTGTATCCAAGTGTATAAAAGTTTTGTTTGTGTAAATTATATTTTTATTTTAATCATGTTTGTTTGTGTTTTGTAATTCACCCAGGCATATTCAATAGGATATTATCTCACCGCATTTTCCAACCTTTTTCCCGGCTATCGTTTGGTATATATTTATTGCATTATATGGTTGTTATCCGTCGGATATTTAGCGTTAGACAAACAGTTGTTGCTTATGACAGGAATATGGTATTTATTATTAACTATTATTAAGTTTTAATTACTAATTTATTTTATAATTACAATTGTAGATGGCAAATTTCATAATTGATATATTTATTGATATACTGTTGGCATTCATTTTCTACATATTAATTGAGAGCCCGTTTTCCCGCATATTTGTAATTGCATTTCCACCAAAACGTCCCAACTCTCAAAAGTCACCACAAAATACATTAAAATCTTAGTTGATAAATGTAAAATAAGAATTTAATTACCCTAATACTGAATTTATACAATAACATGTTAATATATAAATATTAAAATATGGTAATTAACAACTTTGTTAAATTATTTTAATACTAACAATCTATTCATACGTCGAAAAATTAAAATTTAAGTATAAAATCAATAATTTTAATATATGGTCAAAAGTAAAAGAGAGTGTATTTATTAATTAATCGTGATTAATTAATAAACAAGTCATTATATGTTCACTTAATGCCAACTGATCCACTTGTGTTCGAGCATTGATTGGGCGGTCAGTCTCACGGCCGGGTTATCACATGTGAGACACCGAATAAAGTCTGCGCAATCCTGGCCTATGCCATACATCTGGTAGTATCCGCGCTGTTGGCACGCGTTCTTCAACATTAACCCCGCGGCCGGTGAGGCCAATGACGCGCACAGACATACGCCTAGAGCGTAACAGTCGACCGGTTTGGCCATGTATTTCAGAGTCTGGCCCTGGGTTTGAGGCATTTCGGGCGCCATGTACTTCGGGGTGCCCTTGCATTGCAGGCCAGACACCTCCTCGCCGGCCACATACATACGGGACAGACCAAAGTCGCCCAACTTGTACACCAGGTTACCTCCCGGGCCCCTCTTTACCATAATGTTGTCCAGTTTGATGTCGAAGTGGACAATATTGCGGTCGTGGAGGTACAGCAGGCCTTCGGCGATCGGCTCAAACCACTCGCGCGACTCGTCCTCATCCATACGACTGTCCGTACGCTTCCGGAGCTCTCCGTGAAGGTCGCCGTCGCACAACTCCATGAATATGAGTGAACGCATGTATGGGAAACCAGTGGTCGGTTGGCTCAGGTATAGCACCTCTTCGCAGATCACAATGTTTTTGTGGGTCACTTCGTTGAGGATCTCGCCTTCCAATAGGAGACACGTGACGGCGTTGTTGACCGACCGCTGAGCCAACCGGTAGGCGTCGATCGACATGATTTTGCAGGCGGTGTAGACGTCCATAAACTGACCGTTAGAGTCGCGCACCAATTGGGAAGCTTTGCACCGCCAAACGGACCCATACGAGCCTTTACCCAGTTGTAAGTCAAACGCGAAGCCGTGAACGCCAAAGAAGTTGATCTCCTCCTGAGTGAGCGCCTCAGTGGCCGGTATCGGCACTTCTGGTCCCACGTCTGACCAATCCTTGTATGTCTGTTGCCATATGTTTGACCGTTGGCTGTGTTTTGTAATCTGATAGCCCGACGGTGTTGCGCCCCCTACTGCGCCAACCGGCCCCACCACCGGACCAATTGTGCTCGCGTTCATTACAGCTGGTTTGATTGTCGGCGAGCCCCCGGATGCCCCCGATCTTGATCCCCTATGACTGCCAGTGCCGGCGGGCGCCGGATTCATCCGGAGTCCGCCCATTGCCGCAGTCAACCTAGATGAGCTGCCCCTTATCATTGCGAGCCCAGGGCTTAGCGCCAAACCGCTGGGAGCGACCAAACCCCGGCCAGCGGTGTGCGCGTCCCCTCCCTGTTCCCGCTTTTTCTGTCGCTCGGACTCCCGGAGCAAATGCCTGTCACTTAGCCAACGGTTCCAATTGAATGCGTTCATAGTTATGACCACAAATGTATATATTTTATATTTTTAAAATTGTTTTATTATTTTAAAATTTTTAAAAATTTTCTGCAGTATATGTGCATAATTAATATAATGTAAATTTTTAATTGAAGTTTTAAATAAATTATATTATAATGAAGTTTACAAGTTTAATGAACTTTACATCATTCAAATAATGTGCTTAAATAAACTTTAATTTATCACATAAATAAATTAATTGTAAGACACATTAAAAAACTTGAGAAAATAAGTTAATTTTGAAAAAACTTAATTGAAAATTTATTCTATAGTATACACTCTATTTTGACTATAAACTTAACTAATTACACAGGTCAGCTCTGGCCATGCCCAATGTTTACCTCTATTTTGACATAATAATAACTAATTACACAGGTCAGCTCTGGCCATGCCCAATGCTTACCTCTATTTTGACTATAAACTTAACTAATTACACAGGTCAGGTCTGGCCATGCCCAATGCGTACCTCTATTTTGACTATAAACTTAACTAATTACACAGGTCAGCTCTGGCCATGCCCAAAGCGTACCTCTATTTTCAATTAAATTAAATAATTTCACAGGTCAGTCTAAATAAATATGTATTGCTTCTAATTCAACAATTAATTAATTTAAATCTACAATTTAGTTATTACTGATTAATTTGTAATTTGTTTTATGTTGTAGTGTATGCAAATAAACTTATTTAAGATTAAAGAACACAAACTATTAGTATAACAATCTTAGAAATTAATGTCAAAGCAATTATTTATACAGAAGAAACTCATGTTGCAGCTAATAATGCATTTTTATTATTTTAGTTTTAATGAGTGATTTAGTAATAATTTTATTAGTATAAAATAGTCTTAAACATCATGATACATGATAAATTGTTGCAAGACTTGTAATAATACAGTGGAAACACTCTATAAGTAAAAGCCAGTTGTTTCTGTGTGCTAAAGCTAAAGTGTTTCTTATAGGGAGGGTTTATCCAAGGGTTTATACATTAGTGATTGAAAAATTTAGAATTTTCAGTTTCGGTTTTATTTCACAATACAGGTTTCAATTTTGCAAAACTAATTTTGTTTTATTTTGCAAAAATAGCTTAAATTTGATTTCGCAATACTGAAACTGAAACCAGAGTTTTGCAAAACCAATACTGAGATTTCAATTTATAGCTTACATTACATTATAATTATAGGAAATGCAACAAATATTTCAATTCAGTTTCGTATAAGGAAAGGTTCCCCCAAAAAGTGGTTGCACTGTATTTAAAATATCAAAAATTTATAATAAAATAGTTTAAATTAAATCACAAGTTAATGAACACATTGTGGGGAATAATAAACAGCTTTAATAACTAGACTTTGATTTCGGGAAAACATAAACAAAAGCTATTTCTGTTTGAGACACCCCTTCCCTGCTCTGAGCGCTTTCAATACCTGTGCACTCAATACATGTTAAACCACTTGTGTTTGCGCAGGGATTGGGCGGTCAGACGGATGGCCGGGTTGTCAAACGTGATGCAGCGGATAAAGTTGGCACAGTCTTGGGTTATGCCAAACATCTGATAGTTGCCGCGCTGTTGGCATTGGTCGCACAGGTTCTGCCACTCGGCACGACTGGCCAACGACTCGCACAGGCAGATACCCAGAGCGTAACAGTCGACCGGTTTGGCCATGTATTTGATACTCGCGCGACGGTTTTGGGGCATTTCGGGCGCCATGTACTTCTGGGTGCCCTGGTACTCGCGGTGCGCCAACTCCTCACCCGCCATATACATGCGCGACAGACCAAAGTCGCCCAAGTTGTACACCAGGTCCCCTCCCGGGCCAGTCTTCACCATAATGTTCTCCAGTTTGATGTCGAAGTGGATAACATTGCGGTCGTGGAGGTACAGGAGGCCGTCGGCGATCTGACGAAACCAGCCGTGACTCTCCTGTTCAGACATACGACTGTCCGTACGCTTCCGGAGCTCTCCGTGAAGGTCGCCGTCGCACAGCTCCATGAATATGAGCGCTCGCATGTATGGGAAGCCAGTGGTCGGTTGGCTCAGGTGGAGGACCTCTTCGCAGCACACAATGTTGTCGTGAGTGACTTCGTTGAGAACCTCTCCCTCTGACAGCAGGAAAGTGACCGCATTGTTGACAGACCGGTGGCGGTAGGCGTCGATCGACATGATTTTGCAGGCGGTGTAGACGTCCATAAAGTTGCCGTTAGAGTCCCGGACCAATCGGGAGGCTTTGCACCGCCAGACAGACCCGAAGGCCCCTTTGCCCAGTCGTCGGTCAAATGTGAAGCCGTGACCGCCAAAGAAGTTGATCTCCTCCTGAGTGAGCGCCTCACCGGCCGGTATCGGAACTTCGGGCCCGACGTCTGGCCAATCCTTGTATGTCTGTTGCCATATGTTTGAGCGCTGGCCGTGCGTTGAGATCTGATAGCCCGGCGGTTGGCCAGCGGTGACGGGTGGCGGTGTTGGCACTCGAAAGCCCTGTGTTGGCGGTGGTGTAACGGCTGCCGCCGCACCCCCTACTGCGCCAACTAGTGTCGCCTGCCGGTGACCGACCGCATCCATCGGGCTAATAGTGCCCGAGTCGGTGGTCCGGGCGCCGGTGATAAAGGCCGGTTTGATTGTAGTCGATCCCCCGGACGCCCCCGATATTGAACCCCTACGACCGCCAGTGCCGGCGACTCCCGAACCAATCTGGAGTCCGCCCATCGCTCCTGTCATCTGCGGTGTGCCCGCCATCGGCGGTGCCGTCCCTACACCTGTGCCAACCGGCAAACCAGCGCTGGGAGCGGCCAAACCTCGGCCAGCGGTGTGCGCGTCCCCTCCCTGTTCCCGCTTTTTCTGTGCCTCGTATTCCCGGAGCAATTGGAAACCTAAACCCGCGCCTAAACCTCCCCTACGGTTCCGATTGAATGGATTCATAGCTGTGGCCAATAGTCTACTGTCTTGTTGTCTGTCCTGTCTAACCGAGTGCTCACTTTTTAGTGCCAAAGGTTTGTCACCAAATTTTTCAAATATTTTTGTTATATTGTTTTTAAAATTTTAAAAATAGATTGTAATTTTGCAATTATAAGTTACATTATTGTTATAATTACGGCAAAGTTTATTTATGTTATGTTTGTACTATTAACTATTATGTTGTAATACTGTAGTTATTTTATTATAAAACATAATAAAACTAAACATTAATGAATTGATTTAGGCTTTAATTTTTAATCAAGAAATGAAAGTTTTGTTTTAATACAATTGAAGCCATGGATGTGTTTGTATGGCATCAATAGCCGGCCTTTGCTCCGGGTTTTGACTGGTAATCGATAGCAACAAATCAACACATGTGGCGCTGGGCTCGGAGTCAACAGCACCGGTATGTTTGGCCACACGAGTCAAGAGCTGTTTGTGTCTTCCGTGACCGGCGAGCGATTCGGCCAAACATACGCCCAAACTGTAGACGTCCACCGGTTTGGCCGCGTATTTGCGAGCACTACCCGCCGACCGGTCGGGCATTTCGGGCGCTTTATAACGTCGCGTGCCTTTGAACCGATGGCCGACCACTTCGGCGTCGGGCGCGTACAGCCGCGAGAGGCCAAAGTCGGCCAACTTATACACCGGTAGCCTATCATTATTGCCGGTGCTGTTGTCGTTGGTGTACATAATGTTTCGCAATTTGATGTCGAAGTGGACAATGTTTTTGCTGTGCAAATACTGTACGGCTCCGGCTATCTGTCGGAACCAGTGTCGGGCCTCTCGTTCCGTGAGGCGACTGCTATCGGGCGCCGCGCTCTTCGCCTCCACCTCCCGGTCGGCCATCAGGTCATAGAGAGTGCCGTCGCATAACTCCATCAGTATTAGTGTCCGCGCGTACGGAAAGCCGGTGTCGGGTTGGCTCAGATGCAGCACTCGGTCGCACCGGACTATATGCTGGTGTCGGAGCCCTTCGTGAAGCTGGCCCTCAGACAACATCATTGTGGCCGCCGTTTCTACCGTACGGTTCCGTTTGTTAAAGCCGTGTATTGACAGCACTTTGCAGGCCATCAACTGTCCGGCGCGCGGAGTGTCGGGCGTCAAGCGTTTGGCCACTTTGCACCGCCAAACGCTGCCGAAACCCCCGGAGCCCAACATTCGCGTGAATCGCAATCCATATTTGCCAACAAACGTGAGCTCCCGTTTTGGTAAGGCATAGCCCGACGGTATGGCCACATCTGGTCCCACCTGAGCCCAGTCGGTATAGAGCTGTTTCACAGTCTCAAAGTCTGCCTCATTTGAGTCCATTAGTAATACATATCCCGGAGCTGTTGGTGGCGGCGATGACGGTGCCGGCAGTGGCTGTCCCGCTGATGACTGCGGCGGCACATCTCCCGACAGATCTATGGGAGTGATGGCAGTCCTCGGAGTCGGTGTTTGCGATTTGCTGTCCTTTAGTTGGGATGACTGACCGCCGTAGCCGTCGACTACATTGGATACTGTGGTCGATCTCTGAGCCCTTTGCGATGAAACGGCCGGTTCTGGAAGTGATGGCACTACCGGTGCTGAAGTCGACGGGACAGTCGCCGATTCGCTGCCTTTGTTTGCGTTTGCATTCATTAGTTTTGCTGTAATTAGTGTTTGCGATACAAAGAGTTTGGAGTTTAAATGCCTTTTGATTTAGTCTATGATTTTGTGTTTGAGATTTTTAATAAAATTTTATAAATTACTAATAGTTTTTCAATTGTTTGTAAAATAATTTTTATATGTTTCGCATTTAAATCATTAATTTTATTGGTTTTTAAAACTTTATTGTTTGACAAAAATTAGTTCAAATTCAACAAAACAGAAAACAAGAAATAAAATGTTGCCGAGAAGTGATCGTAGACTGGATGTGATCCATGAAGTGTTGACAATAACTAACTTTTATTTTATTTCTTGAGTAAAAATTAATGCCTATAGCAATTCATTGTTTTATAATAAAATAAGTTATAAAATAATGGTATAACATAGAAGCACTTAGTAAAAACTAAACTTTGTCATAAATATGACAATAATACAACTTTTAATTGCAAAATTATAAATAATACAAATTTTTGTATTTTTAACAATCAAAAAACAATCTAAAAATATTTTTTTAAAAACATTTAATGACAAAACCTTTAGCACTGAAAAGTAAGCACTCGTTTAGACAGGAAGACAGTAAACTTTTGTGGCCATAGCTATGAATCCATTCAATCGGAACCGTAGGGGCGGTTTAGGCGGTATGACTTTGCTCCGGGAATACGAGGCACAGAAAAAGCGGGAACAGGGAGGGGACGCGCACACCGCTGGCCGGGGTTTGGCCGCTCCCAGCGCTGGTTTGCCGGTGGGCACAGGTGTAGGGCCGGCACCGCCGATGGCGGGCACATCGCAGATGACTGGAGCGATGGGCGGACTTCAGATTGGTTCGGGGGTTGCCGGCACTGGCGGTCGTAGGGGCTCAATATCGGGGGCGTCCGGAGGCTCGTCTACCCTCAAACCGGCTTTTATCACCGGCGCCCGGACCACCGACTCGGGCACTATTGGCCCGATGGGAGCGGTTGGTGGCCGCGAGGCTACACTGGTTGGCGCAGCGGCCGCAGCCGTCACACCACCGCCAACACAGGGCTTCCGAGTGCCAACACCGCCGCCCGTCACCGCTGGTCAACCGCCGGGTTATCAGATCTCAACGCACGGCCAGCGCTCAAACATATGGCAACAGACATACAAGGATTGGCCAGACGTGGGACCAGAAGTGCCGATACCGGCCGGTGAGGCGCTCACTCAGGAGGAGATCAACTTCTTCGGCGGTCACGGCTTCGCGTTTGACCGACGACTGGGCAAAGGGGCCTTCGGGTCTGTCTGGCGGTGTAAAGCCTCCCGATTGGTCCGGGACTCTAACGGCAACTTTATGGACGTCTACACCGCCTGCAAAATCATGTCGATCGACGCCTATCGGCACCGGTCTGTCAACAATGCGGTCACTTTCCTGCTGTCAGAGGGAGAGGTTCTCAACGAAGTGACGCACGACAACATTGTGTGCTGCGAAGAGGTCCTCCACCTGAGCCAACCCACCACTGGCTTCCCATACATGCGAGCGCTCATATTCATGGAGTTGTGCGACGGCGACCTTCACGGAGAGCTCCGGAAGCGTACGGACAGCCGGATGTCTGAACAGGAGAGTCACGGCTGGTTTCGACAGATCGCCGACGGCCTCCTGTACCTCCACGACCGCAATGTTATCCACTTCGACATCAAACTGGAGAACATTATGGTGAAGACTGGCCCGGGAGGTGACCTGGTGTACAAGTTGGGCGACTTTGGTCTGTCCCGCATGTATATGGCCGGCGAGGAGTTGTCGCACCGCGAGTACCAGGGCACCCACAAGTACATGGCGCCCGAAATGCCCCAAAACCGTCGCGCGAGTTTCAAATACATGGCCAAACCGGTCGACTGTTACGCTCTGGGTATCTGCCTGTGCGAGTCGTTGGCCAGTCGAGCCGAGTGGCAGAACCTGCTCGACCAATGCCAACAGCGCGGCAACTATCAGATGTTTGGCATAACCCAAGACTGTGCCAACTTTATCCGGTGCCTCACGTTTGACAACCCCGCCATCCGTCTGACCGCCCAATCCCTGCGCAAACACAAGTGGTTTAACATGTATTGAGTGGACAGGTATTGAAAGCGCTCAGAGCAGGGAAGGGGTGTCTCAAAGAAAAATAGCTTTTATTTATGTTTTCCCAAAATTAAAGTCTAGTTATTAAAGCAGTTTATTATTCTCCACAATGTATTTAATAATTAGTGATTGAATTTAAATTTTGGATATTTTAAATTAAAATGCATTGCAACCACTGTTTGGGTAAACTTCTCTTTATAGGAAACTGATGCCATAGCTTAATACCAAACACTACGAATGGGCTGATGGCTACTCCACTGACACGCATACGGCCACCCATATGGCCGCCAAACTCGGCCGACCCTTGTAGTGAAAGTTAATTGCCGAGCGATAGTCTGACTGGTCTGATGGGAGTGCAAGTGATGGTTTGAGATGTGACACAAATTGATGAAAATCATGAGCATTTATTTGCACCAATTGTGGTGCAAATAAATTCTCATAAACTTTGGTACAAATTATTGTTACAATAAAATTACAATAAAATCCTAAATGAATAAAAGTGTTATTTTTTATTTGATTAAAATTAATTTATTAAATGCTGACAGAATTGTAAGTAAAGTTTACATAAAAAGTTTTTTATTTATTTTACAAAGACTGTATTGAAGCAGCTTTACTGTCAGTACACAGAGAGTATTGTGTTAATTTATCACATGGTTATTAAATAACAGGTCTAAATCACATCCAATGCCCATAAATGGTAAAGATGTTGGAGAGGGAGGGAGAGGGAGAGGGAGAGAGAGAGAGCTGCAACTATT
>CAJPIZ010002736.1:0-12980 GCA_905368565.1 Medioppia subpectinata
CTCTCTCTCTCTCTCTCTCTCTCTCTCTCTCTTATTGTTATATACATATTGTATAAAAATGTTTGCAAACGATTCATGAGAATGAATGTCTGTAATAAATCATAGCCTTAACTGTTTTGAAAAGAGTTCTCAGGTTTGCATTGAATTCTTATGTTCCCAACTATTTTGACAGCACTTGAGCTTCAATCGAGAGCAACACTTGTTAAATATATTTGCAAAATATTTCCAATTATAATACGTTTTCAACATTAATAAGTGTTGAGTGAACTTTTCACATATTTTTTGTGCACACACTTTACTGTGAATCTTATCAAACATGAACTTAACTTATTTATTTACTATTCAATTTGTCTGTCGGTAACGCTTCTCTCTAATCGTAAAGAATCTATCAAATATTTGTTGCATTTCTATACTTTTAATGTTTTAAAACCTCTCCTATAGAATCCAATGAGAATTCCTATTTAAATGATGAATATTCTACAAGTTTCCCAATATATTAAAGAAATAAAGCTATTTAACAATTGTTTAACTTTATTATTAAAAATAATCTAATACAACATTTATACGCAAAATGTGAGAAATTTATGATTTAATGCTGGTTAATAATATTAGTTTACATTATAGATTTGTCCTGCTTATAATCAATTTAAACTAGATGTATTTCCCAAAATATCCTTTAATAAATGTTTATAAATTTATTTAATTAGATATGAAACATTACGATAGTGTCACTTATTGTTTATTAACTTCATAGAACCAAATAATAACAACTGTACACAATAAAGGTGTATAAAATAACACAAATTAAAATAATATATAAGATACAATATTATATGTAAAATTTACATTAAGAATTTAATAATCTTATGAATAAAAACAACAGTTTAAAAAATAGAAATAAAAATATTAAATCTAGGAAATTCAAAAAAATTGTGGCAACAATATTTATGTTATAGCTTATATTACATAGATTCGTCACTTTATTGTATATTTAATACATACATATAATTCATATTGAATTTAAAGTTAAACCAATTTTTAGTTGTTTTATGAGTTGTAAATTTATTGACAAATCTATTAAAGAATGGAAATATAGGAATTGGATTAAAGAATGAAAATATTTGGCAAATAAGTGACACATCACTACTTATATCAGATCCTCGATGTCATCAAAAAGCAAAAACTTGTGATTTTATGAATTTGACAAAAAAGCTTTGATATTTTTGTTGTCATAATATTTCATTTATAGTTGAAGTCTCCTTCAAAACCATTTTATTGATTTCTATCCTTAAAGTAAACTTATTCTCTAAGGTTAACATCGAATCAAGTTTTTATATATTATATCTCACACTATATATAATATACGTCCACTTCATCTTATGATACAATATCATACAATCTATCATTATTTTAAATAATAAGCAAATTCTATATACTGTATATATATATTTGTATATATTTATAATATTAGTATCTTTTCATAAAAATATAACAAAATGTAATTTTATTTTACAATAAAATAGTGTAAAATGCATACAACTATAATGTTGTGCAAATTTAATACATTAAAAGTAATGATATATTATATGTGTTAAGAACAACAAACCGTTCATTTCTCGGGGGTTTCCATACTATTCTCTTAATATATATTTATATAGTTTTACTTAAATTAATATTTTGACGAATTGTTTGGTCTCATAAAATCAACAACATTATAACATTATATCATTAATAAAAGCTATATTTTGTTGAGAACTCTTAATTAAATTACAAATTTATATTACAAATGAAAATCTTTGCGCAAAATATGTTTTCCAATAGAGTTTGACTTAAGAATAGCCAAAATATTGAGTGAAATCAAAAGGAATAGAAAATTGTTGATTAAGTCAAATGTGAGACTATATTGTAAACATCAAAACTCCATTTATTTTAAATGCATTCAATTTTCATGAATTTGTCGTCTCTTCAAATTATTTCAAATAAACTCTAATCCTATTGAATAGTATGTGGAAGTAATTTGTTATATCTTTTTCCAAATCACAAATTTTGGTATAAATATATAAACTATGAATGTGCTCAAAAACTATAAGTCTATATAAACTAACACAAGTATACATAGTAAAATTCTCCTACAGCTCTCTCAGCACATTCATAATATACACGAATTCAAATGCGAGAATCGATTTATTGAAATCATTTAAAACCATTTTAAACATTTTTTTGGCTAAAAGTATTCAATTCTCACGAATATATAAGCCCTTCAAATGTTTAAAATAGGATAAAATTTCCAATTACTTAATCAATTGTCAAAATAGTGTAATGATTGGAAATTTATATTTACTTTCAAACGTACTTTTATTATTAAAATAAAGTTAGGTTTTATTATTCCTAACTTCATTAAGAACAGCTGAATGATCATTTATTTTAATTATATTGTCAGTTTAATTATAATTATTAATAATATAACAAGTTTAAATTTTTTAAACAATTTTAGCAATTAATTGTAAAATTGCGCAAAATTTAAAGAATTTATCGATAATTTAAACATTTTAAAAGAAAATATTTTGTTAGTTATGACAGGAATTTGTCATAATTAGATGTAACAGCACTTACTTTAAATTCTACAACATATTACAATTTGGATAAAATATATTATAAATTTATAGGTAATGTGCTTTACTTTGCGTTAATATCATAACATAAACTATTATGCCTAATGTTATATACATTTAAATTTATTTTTCTTAATATGTATCACAATTTACACAACAAATACCATGATAAATAATTCTGATAATAATTCTCATCACATTATATAAATGTTATATGAACAAATTTAAATAAAATAAAAAGAATTATTTTTATTACACTAGAGAGAGAGAGAGAGAGAGAGAGAGAGAACACGTAATCCTGAGCCTATGATTATGAAGTTATATTTGGCTGAAATATATTCCTTAGGGTTTCTTTATATGAAGAAAACAAAATAGTATTTGGAAATAAAAATTGCTTTTTTCTAACATTTTTTAAGGGAATAATCATAAAGAATAATAAAATATATGTTCAAATAATTCACTTCACTTTATTTTAAAAGATATAAAATATAGAACAATACAATAAATGTGTTTATTTGTATCATACATTTAATGCACTGTACTTTCTGTTATTATGTAACAAATATCCGTAAAAGTATTTGATTTTGTCTAAAAATGTAAACTTAAACCTCATTTAGTAAAAACATATGGTTAGGCATTTCAATATATTTTTTATTTTGCAAAAATAGTTTATTATTTTGTTTGTTCAATAAATCATTTATAAAAAGCATAAAATACATTGTATATTGTATTTATTGGATTCATATGTAATTTTGTTTTCTTCTCTTTCTAATCCAACACTAAATCATTTTCAATACAGATATATATTTATAAAAGGAATAGATTTTTATTCACATAATAGTTATTTTTAAAATAACAATATAATAATCAAAGTAATTGTAATAAATATAATATTTAGTAAGATAGATATAAATTTAAAATTAAACAAGGTTTACACAGCGATGCTATACGTTAACCACAATTCGGGTGATGCTCAAAGAATAGATTAGCATTATCTATAGATTTAATATGAGTACACTAGATGTTAACAGAGTTAACATGCATTAGTCCCATACGACCGATATTATCCATAGAATTAGCATTAATCCCATAGACTTAGCATTGTCCATAGAATTAGCATTATCCATGCTAAAGTATAGCCTTAGACTTAAACTGTAATTTCATGTTCATTCCCCGCAGACTCAAGAACCCCATGTTAAAGTATAATCATAGCTTATAAATCACATTATTCATAGCTGAATTGTGATTTAAAATATGTAACGAATGTTTTATATCATATTATGATATGGCATAATAATCATACTTATTTTAATAAATCATGATTTTTAATAGTATTAGAAATTGGAGAATAAAGTTTTTTTAAAACATTGATTCAACATAATTTTTGTTTGGATTTGATACTATACTATACACTAATGAGTATAAATGATGTTTACAAATTATATAGTTTGTTTACCCAGTATACACCACAATTCTTATAAATAATTCATTCATAATACATCCATTAATCTCCACCCTGTACCTTACACAATACTTATTGATATAAAAATTGTTTAAAATAAGTAAATAAATTACAAAATAAGTTCAAATTAGAAATTAACTACATTTAAATAAGTTTTGTATTTAAATACTTTAGGTGTGAATATGTTTATTGAACGAAATGATAAAATAAAATTGTTTTCATATATAATTTAATATTCGATTATTTTTCATATTTAAATACAGTGGCGTTAACACAGTTTCCTTAATAATAAATGTAGAAACAACAGTAGATTCAATATTATTGTACTTTTACTATTTCATATTTTCTTTAAATTAGCCTAGAGTTAAAAACCGCAATCTATTTAATTACATTTGAATATTAATTAATCACATAAATTGATTCATTAATTTTCTTTTGTTATTAATTATACAAAATGAAACATTACGTGAAATATAGTTAAACAAAAGCTGGTTATCATGCGATTAATTATTCATATTTTTTGAAACACATTTTATCTCTGTTTTGAAATAATAGAAATTGATTTATTATTACACTTTTCGACTCAAATTCATTTATCATTTATCAAAATAAATCTTGCATTTAATGATCAATTATTGCTATTTATAGTTAATATTGCTTGAATATTAAATACATAGATAATCTATTTTCTTATAAATCTGGAATTAATTAAGTTGAAATTTAATATAAAGTTTTGTTATTAAATAATCTAGTATAGTCTTTGTTAATATTTCCATTGATATTATTACATGTTAATTGTATTTCCAGTTGTCAAATCTACCAATAAATAAATTTTATCAAGCATAATTTATGTTTAAATTCAATGTTTTTCTAATTTTTTTAAAAAATATTTTATAAATTAAAAACATTTTTTCTTTTTAACAAAAAATTGATTTATTTTATATATAAATAGAAATACAGATTGCAAATAATACCGCTTATAATTTATTATAATTTATATTTAATTGATGTTTTGAAAGTAGCATTTTATGATTTGGTATACAGAATATAAATATTAAATGAGTTAATGAAAAAGTAAACTAAAGAGTTTGAAAATATCAATACATGTATACTGTTTAAGTAATTTTACAGCATTTTATACAGTAGTTATGTATCTTTTTCTTATATAAATTTACACGATATCTAAATATAATTGAAAACTTTACTATTTAGTAATTGTTTTAATTAATTTAGCTATTTTAAATTAAACTTTAGTTATTTGTTTAATTAAGTTAAAATGTAAACTATTTATATAAATTAAATAGTAAGAAGTTAAAAATTTAAAACATTGCATATTTTTACAATTGAAAGTTGCAAACAATGCCATTTGTTTATAAAATATTTTATTAATTTATGCTTTAAGGCATTCAAATAATTTATTTCGGGCTTAAATATAATTTATGTTATTTTCGTTTATAAACTTAATTTAGAATTTACTTTTGGTTTCACTTTAATATCTCATTGAATGGATTTAAGGGATTCGTCTTTAATTGTAATTTATGTTCAAAACAGCGTTTCATATCAAATATACGCAAATCCTTGAAGATGTGAATAATCCCTTATTGGAGACATAGCCATAAGCAATACAGTGCAGCACATTATGTTGTTTCCCTATTTTACATTCTTCATTTTCTGGACTCAAAATTATTAATTTTATTAACACAATTTTTTTGAATAAAGAAATCATTTGTTTTACATTAAATTAATATACATTAATATATACGTGCATGTACATGTACGGTGTGTAACAATTTAGAATAATTTATTAAAATAATTAAGTTTTTATTAAATATTGTAAACAAAATGCATTTACTTAAAAGAAATAGTCATTTTTGTAAAACTATCTTTGATTGTCTCAGTTTTTATACAAAATTCTATGATAAATAATCATTAATCGTAAAAATTTAGTAATTTTTTGAAATACTGTTTGCCATAAAATTTTATTAATATCACAGAATATAAAATGTGTTAATAAAGAGTGTTGTCTTGTATGAGTTGGCTGTGAGCCCATTGCCATTATACGCAATATATGACTACATTTATGATTTATTTATTTTTGTTTAGTAAAGTTTGGTATGGATTATGAAATAAATTAAAATTTATTAAATTACGACATAAGTATTATAAAACTTATATAAGACTTTTGAAAGGCAAAACAATCTTTTTAATTAATTCCCGCAATACGGTTGACAATATTTTTATTTTATCATCATTTGGTTAATTAAATAAAATGCATTTTAAAGGAATTAATACATAAATTAATTAATGGATCACGATTTGTAAAGACTTGAATCGAGATTAAGTTAATGAAAGAGTTTAAGCATGATTTTTTAAATTACATCATTATATTGTATAAATAAGTTAGTTTAAGTTACTAATCGATTCAATGTAATCTTATGTTATAATTATATTTTGCATAATAATGAAAATAATCGTATTTTTACATTGAACCTAGCTTCTTTTTGTGTACATCAAGAGCCTATTATTTATAAATATAAATGTATGAATTAGAAGATTATTACCATAATTAACATAATAAATTAGTATTATTATGAATATTGATTATGTTATTATAGTAGTACTCTGTAAGCATTTAAATGAATAATAATAATGTGTTTTTATAAACTAATTAATTATAGATTTTGACGGCAGTATTGGGCTATAAGTGGTGTTTTGAACATTTGATTGCATTAATAATAGTGTGAATAATGTTATGAAGAAATGAGTGGATGAGTGGATACGTTGCGATCATTCCTTGATTTAAATCTTGGTCTCAATATATGAGTGTCTCCAGAGATATGAAGACATTGCTAATGGTTTGTCACTTGAAGTATATAATTATATAAGAGTTAAAGACAGAGAAAGTGCAGATCTGTTCGCCAATTATGGAAAGTGAGAGCCAAACACTCAGTCCTAATGAGTCGTTTGTAGACGACTTTCAATACGATAACACCCGAGACCTCGTCGTCACTATAATGACGGCCACAATATTGGCTGTTCTCACCCTTTGCACAGTTGTGGGCAATGTCTTTGTCATCGCAGCCATTCTTCTCGAACGCAATCTAAGATCTGTTGGCAATTATCTGGTCTTTTCGTTAGCGGTGGCGGACCTAATGGTCGCCTGTCTGGTCATGCCGTTGGGCGCCGTGTATGTGGTGTCGGGTGAGTGGACACTAGGGGCTGGACTTTGCGATGTTTGGACAATTGCCGATGTATTGTGCTGTACGGCTAGTATTCTCCATTTACTGGCCATTGCAGTGGTTAGTATTTAATTACAAAATCTTTATATAATTTCAATTTAATTTATGTGCCTTTGCCTACAAATAGGACCGTTTTTGGGCCGTAACTAATGTTGATTACATACATAACCGAAATGGTCGACGTATAGGTGCCATGATATTTGGTATATGGTTAGTGGCGGGCATTGTATCGTTGGCGCCGGTGTTGGGGTGGAAAGACCCGGACTTTTTCCGGCGCATAGAGGAGGAGAAGTTGTGTTTAATATCACAAGACGTCTCATATCAAGTGTTTGCCACATTTGCCACGTTTTACGTTCCCTTAGCTTTAATACTAGTGCTCTATTGGCGTATATTTCAGGTGAGTCTTAGAGTTATAAAACTTTATACTTTTGGACTAAAATTCTCGTATAAATTAATGAGCGCTTAATTAATAATAAGTCAACATTTTCTGTTGGATATTGAGCTGTAGATATAGTCGAGTGCTTGTTATCCGTGAGGCATATATTGCATAAACAACAAGCAAACCATATGTGTGTTTATGTCTTAAGCCGATATATCATTGATTTAATGACACGATTCGATGCCAATTGTTAACGATTTGACTCTTTCTTTAGTCTTTCCATCATTTTTAGAGATTATTATCCAAAGGGAATCAAATACTATCTCATTCTTCTCCTCTACTCTAAGCATTTAATTAAAGCCAAAAACTAGTGATGAGATGAAAGAGAATACAGATTCTCAAACATAACTGACACACAAAACGTGAAGAATACAAAATATAAGGGAATGAAAATAATAATGATTTTACATTTTGATTGAAATCGCGAGTAAATCGTTAGCGAAAATATCTAAAAATATTTATAATAGGATATCGTTAACAGAGATAAAGCTTTTTCTTATTCTTTTAACTTTTGGTTCTCTTTTAAAACTGAAAATGATATTTGAATTCTTATTCCTCGCTATTATTCTCTATCAGACCATTCATTCCCAGTCCCGTCGGGAATACATATGAATTATTCCTGTCTTTACTTTAGTTTTTCAACAAAACACATATGACATTAAATATAATGATCTATACTTTTAATATTAGTTTTTCACTTGAAATCGCTTATCAAATGCAAAGTATGTAATACACTATTTATATGACATTTGCATAAAAAAATTTATCTTCAGTTGTTATCAGAAAGTTCTTAAGTTTTACATTTTTATTGGAATTTTTGAGTCATTTTTCTAATGAAGAGACGTTTACAATATTAATAAATTATTTCCTTTTAGTCAATTCTTTTGAATTATTTATAAATTTTGTTTTCAAAACTAAATTTTCTGTTTGAAATCAGAGAATTTTAATCAAATACTAATGAATAATAAAACAGTACTTTTATAACTAAAAGATTTTAAGATTTGTAGTTTTTCTAGATTTTAAGATGTTTTCAAGTGTTGATTGTGTTGTAAATAAATACTGCGATACAAAACAACAGATTTTAGGGTTTAAGGCATTGAAGAGATTAATTGAAGAATTAATTGATGAATAAATGAGTAAATCTTAAATGAAGATACAATGCAATCAATGCTTATTCTCAGCATTACATACAATACAATGTAGAATAGAATATCACATATAGTAAGACAGCCTTCAATTTCCTTGTCTTATAAACAAAACTCTTTAATTTTTGGTTCAATAATGAAATTAATGAATGATTGAGGAGAGTATTTGTGAGTGAGTGTGTGTGTGACAGAGAGAGAGAGAGAGAGAGAGAGAGAGAGAGAGAGAGATGTGGAAGAGAAAAGAGCAGTGGAGGTGATAAGAGAGAAAATAGAGATGTTTATTGAAGTGTATATATGTTTTGTGTCACAACTAATCCCAAACATAGATATAACGACACATAAAACAAAATTAACTTTACTTCTAATGCGATTCAACGAAATGATTGTCCGTTTTGTCTTTGCCTACATTTTTGTCCACTTTTTGAGTGTATTTCCAAAAACAACGAATTCAAAGAAAAAGAAGTGTTTTTGTAACCAAAAAAATAATAGTGAATGGATTTTGTGTTGTCGTGTTGTGTCTCCAATTATTTCATTGTCTTTTCCGATTAGTCTTTCTTACAATTTGTATTTAATTGTTTTGTTGTATGTGTTGTTGAATGGATGGGAACGGATGGGAACGGATCGATAGGTGGCTCGAAAGCGGATTAGGCGTAAACCCGGCAATAAAGTGGTTCTGGCGTTACGGAAGACGTCCGGTTCCACTCGAAGCCTAGCAGTGCCTTCCACTCACGAATTGGTCACAAACTTCTCGAGCGAAGTGTCCACGTCTTCGCCCAATGCCAGCCCCGACAGGACCACCAATAATAACGGCTCCGTTGGTGACAAAGTCGATATATTGCCTAAAAAACGGTTACATCAGAGGGAGTCCATTGAAGCCAAACGGGAGCGCAAAGCAGCCAAAACACTAGCAATCATTACCGGTACACATCTTATCATATACTATACTACTGTATATACCGTATACAGTACTATATACCAGTCCTTTGCGTCCAATTTGCAATTAGTATGACTCCACACAGACGTATATCCTATGTTTGTTAACAACTTATATTATTTTGGCAAACAATTTGCCCCTATTGTAAACACTATGTCGACTCAAATCAAGTGTTATTAATATTATTTTTATTATGAAAATACGACAAAATCAATATTTAAACACATCAACTAACGATATGAAAACCACTATTTTTGTATACTTTTATTTTACTTTACTTCAAGTGCAGCAGATTTTTATGTCCTGTTATTTCTCACCACTTTATCATTTTTTTTAATCAAACAGAATATAAAGCAATTTATTTAAAAATTGCTTAAACACTAACAAACAAAAAATAATTTAATTAATTACAAACAAAATTATAAAATACAAGCACTCAATAATTTCTTAAATTTAACATCAATTAAAACTTGAATTAATTAGTATTAATTAAAATATTAAATAGTAAAGTATGGTATGTTATTTGCATGATGTAGGTCTATTTGTAATATGTTGGTTGCCGTTTTTCATCGTGGCCCTTTTGCTACCCCTATGCGAGTCATGCCGGGAAGATCTGCCAAATATAGTTTCAAACATTTTTTTATGGTTGGGTTATATTAATAGTTGTGTTAATCCTATTATATGTGAGTATATTTTCTCATAACTTACGTATGCATTGAATACTTGATAATCTCATTAATTATGATTATATAATAATAATATAATATTAATCAATGTTTACTGAATCGCGAATATTTAGATACGATTTTTAGTCCAGACTTTAGGACAGCATTCAAGAGGATGTTATTGGGAAAGAAGGCCTATCGCTCTCATCCAAAGTCACCCCAAAGAGTATGACTATTAATGACTTGAGGATCACTTCAATGGCTCACAAAATACTTAATTCATACCAATGTTTTTTCATGTGATAAACCATTATATAGAGATATATAGATATACTGTATATAAAAACTGTATTTTAAATGAAAATATTTTTTCGCCGATAAAAGTTAATCACAAGAAGTGATTGTGAAGTGAAACGAGAAATTATTTTAAATTAAAGCTTACATTCTTTGGGACTTATAAACAACACTCAAACCGATGACTGAATTGTTTTAATGCTTGAATTGCTCTTTGAATTCAAGTCAAGAGTTTATTTCAATTAATAGTTTTATTTGGAGTCTATTAAATCGATTGGGATTTACCACTAAACAAAAGTTAGTGTTTTCTTATTAGCTTTTTTCACTTGTCTTTCGGATATAATTCGCGAAATCCAATGGTTTGAAGGAATTGTGTTATATTCTGTTAATCAGATTTATGGCCCAATTCTCGAGCGAACCATTTATGCAATTCTTATAGCCATCGATGGGTTTGATGTTTGTTTATAACACACCTATGATTGCCAAACAATGACCAAAACAATGGACAACTAAATATCACTAAAACACTATTTCTAATGAATTATTTCACATCTGATACTCATTTAATTCATTCCTCATATAAATACCATTTAATTGTACAATGAATTCATGTATAAAATTATATGTAATATATGTTAAATATTATTGAAGTTTGTTGAACATTACATTAATTGTATTAAAATTTTATTACAGAATATTTAATATTATAATAATTATCACATTATTATTGGTTCGCTTTTTTTGGGGCTCAAAACGAATCAAACAATATATGTATAAAATATTATAATTAAACACATTTATAATATGTTTTGATGTATCATTTAAATCGAATTTTGTTAAATTTAAAGTTTTAGTTTTACAATAAATATTAAATTTAATAAAAGCCGTGTTTAATTTAAATTATTTGTAAAATAACTTATTAAACGAAAAGTTCAAAAGTTTAGTACAAAGTCGTTAGAGTAAACTCTCAATCTATAGGTAATGATTGATAACAACAATAATTTACCAAATGGTTTACAAATCAACACAAATGCTTTACTTCATTGGCTATTAATTGTTATGTTTTACACATTTTTAATAATAATTTATTTGCTAATAATGTATCTTATTTAGTCAATACTTTGATTTATACTGAATTAATATATTTATACTCTACAGTAGGGTTAGGCAAAAAACCAACCTTAGGTCAGGACAGGTAACCTCATGAAATGCTACATTCTATGGGATGCTAACATAGGAATAAAGATATATGCAATGACATCTAACGCTTAGGTTAGGTTAGGTCAGTTGCTTAAAGCTAGACTACAGGAATATCTAAATATATTTGTGTTAAAATTTAGCAAAAGTATTGTTACAAGTAATTTGTGTTTTGTTCGCACAGTAATTATTTATTATAATAATAGTTATAATTATTAGATATATATTTAAAACATAATGATAGCTATATTTCCAATAATTTGGAGCAAAAGTAATAAATATACGTTTATTCATCCACTTTTAGTAAACTATAATAAATTACATTTTAATTGAATTAACTTTAATTTCACTATTTTTAAAATGTGAACAAATATATATTTTTAGAAGAAAACACAAAAAAATAAACTCTTTTATAAAGACTTTCACGGATTAAGCAAATGATTTGTGAAGCGAATCGATATCTTTAAAATATTGTTTGCATAGATAAATATTTATATTTAGATTTGCCATAATATTATACTACTTCAAATACATTATAATTTTAATTTTAATATAATAGAAAAATTAATGTTTGAGATTTAATAAGTTCTTTAAATATTACATTTATTCAAAATATACTGTAAAAGAAGATATAATGAGTGAAACACTTCCTCATTGGTGTTGAACTTGTCTTGTGTTCAATATATTAGTAAATATTTGTCAAATGAGTTAACCATAACTTTTTACGCTCTCTTTAGTCGCGCAATACTTTCACTAATTTAAGAGTATTTCAAAAACAATTAACTTTTAACTCAATTACAATACTTATGCAAAATATCACTTACAATAAGTGAAATCTAATATTTTTAAAACTTAATTGCATTTAGGAAAACAGGTTTTACTCATTGACTGATACGGAATTGTGTTTAAGAAACCATTTGTTAATATAAATTAAGATAAAGAAAAATCTAAATATTTATCGCATTTGTCTCCAAATTGACTAAAAGTATGGAA
>CAJPIZ010002737.1:2747-12978 GCA_905368565.1 Medioppia subpectinata
TATATTTATGTAATTAATTATTTAGTATTAGTAAATCCAATGCATATCCAATTACCTTATAATGTATTTCGCAATAGACGTTTACTAGAGAGTAGCCAAATCTATATTTCCGGTTTAGTAATACCGAAAATATATTTAGTGGTTGTTTGCCAGACATTGTATACAACTTGTGGACCGACCACTCATTCATCTCTACAATTAGTTCTTTGTTTGGTTTCTCCCCAATACTGAACTCCCAATTCTGTCCCTTTGCGTACATTCTAGGTTTAGGATATATTATCTTGGTATCGCCTGACCATGGCCAATCACGGAACATTTGAACCCCAGAATATGTGCCATTCGTATACATTAAATCACAAATGGTTTGATTGCATTCAATACAAAGAATCGCATTCATTATGAATACCAAAATTGAGATCATTTTGATTTTGCTCTGACTTTACGTCCGTTTGAATGCAGTTTTAAATAACATTAATAATGTAAAGGTTATAATAAAACGTTAAAATGTTTGTTTGCACTCAATTTGCATATTTAATTGTATCACATTTTGTAAATTACAAGTTTAAACATATTTCTCGCGAAATATTATAATAATTATTAACAATGGTTAGAGTGAGTCAACACATTCACTGAAGATAGTGATGAAGAACTCAACGGCGCGTACAATACCCACACTCGCCAACAGATTCTCCGGTCTTATGAGTGATACTAAACACCGATTGCATCCCTTTTATTGTGAAACTAATGTAAACCAATATGTGGTGACCAATGATGGCATCCAAATCAGGCAATAATATCAGCAATTCTTCAGTAGTTTGTGTGGGAATCACATTAATCGGTGTATTGAATGGACATTCATTTGCAATCATATTCTTTTTTTGAAAACACTTTAAACATACAAACATTATATTGTTTTTAATACTAATATATTATGTGATAAATACCTGTTTAGAGAGATTTTCGCCTTCAGGTGTGAAGCAATAGCGGGGCTGACCAGAGATGTTGAACCATAGCATATGTCATATTGTATTGTCAATATCGTAGTCAACGATTGCCTCCAAATGTGTTAACAAAGTATCATTGATTTGGTCCACAAATACCGGTCGCCGACACTTATCATTTGAGACACTCGGTCTCATTCATGAGTTTAATATTGCATTTGAAATCAATATAAAAATAACAATTATTGTAAATATATTTTTGATAAACAAATCTTGTATTATTTATAAAAAATTTATTTTGTTTTTGTTTTGCTTTAATGAATAAACAGTTTATTATAAACTAATTGATAATATTTTTAAGTTTAGGACATATTTTTGGTATTAACCGTTGATACGGAAGGTCTCAGCGTTTGTATTGTATTTTCTTGAGTACTGTATGTCTGAACTGTTGGAAATTTGGTACTCATTTGTTGATGTCTTTTACGAATCAAATACCCATCGATTACCACAAGAATCACTCCAATTATCAACAAAATAACAAATATTATCAGAAATTCATCGGTAGAATTGACAATCTCTGTGGGAGTCACATCAATCGGTGGATTACTTGTTGTCTCTAACGGACACTCGTATGAAATCATGTTTTCCTCTTTCAAACACTTATAACATAAACAATACATTGTTTTTCATACAATTTTGGCTAATTTATTATGTAATGAATACCTGTTTGGAGAGATTTATGCCCTCATATGTAAAGCAATAGCGGGGCTGACCAGAGATGTTGAACCAAAGCATATGTCCCCTCATATGGGGGCCCATATCGTAGTCAACGATTCCCTCCAAATATGTTAACAAAGTAACATTTATTTGGTCTACAAATACTGGGCGCAGACACTTATCATTTGAGCACTCGGTCTCATTCATGAGTTTAATATTGCATTTGAAAGCTCTTTCGAAAAGTAATCGTAAATACATTTTGATTGATGGCTTGTTTGTGTCCAATACTGTCATATATGCTTCGTCTGCATCCTCACGCTTGACAGGCATTGGACTGAATACTATAGACATTGGTTTAAACTGTTGTCCCGTTTGGCACCGCTTCTTCGTGTAAGGAGTCTCGCATTGTGTCTCAATAGTTGTGTCATTGGTTTTGGGATACTTTGAACACATAATAATTATTAATAATTCATGTCTTATTTAAAATATATTAAATACTAAATTACTTTATAATATATTTCGCAGTAATAATTAGTTGTTAATTTATGTGGCACCAAAATTCTTGTGTCCATATGATATGTGGATAATATATTAACCGGTTGTTTATTCGATATTGTATATAATTTCCCAACACTTGAATTGTTCATCACTACCGATAGTGTATTGTTTTGGTCCCTCTCTATAGTGAACTCCCAATTCATTCCCTTTGTGTACATTCTATACTTGGGATAGACTTTGGTCGGATATAGATCACCTGAAAATGGCCAATCATGGAACAGTTGAACGCCATTATATGTGCCATTCGTATACATTAAACCACAAATGGTTTGATTGCATTCAATACAAAGAATCGCATTCATAATGAATAACAAAATTGCAATCATTTTGATTTTGCTCTGACTTTACATCCGTTTGAATGCAGTTTTAAATAATTTCTAGTAAAATGTTAAAATGTTTGTTTGCACTCAATTTGCATATTTAATTTGTATCACATTTTGTGAATAAAAAATTCAAACACATTTCTTATTATTAGAGCGAAATATTAGAATAATTATTAAAACAATTGAAAACTGATTTCTTTATTCAACGACTATTTTGTTTTGTTATTCTTCTTTGAAATGACAATCATTTGTAAACTAATCGTCGCTTTAATAGTGTTTATACTGACAATAGTTGGGCCGACAGACGGCTCCGATAGAGTGGACTCTCTGTGCGTTAATCCGGTCATACATTCGGCCAATCGGTTGCCGAACGACACGTATAGAGTCTATCGCGGGAACTATTACTGGGATCTGATTGGACTGCCGGACAAAGTGAGCCAACCGTTGGGACCGTTCAAAATCACGAGCCAATACATGGCACCGGTGACNCTGATTTAAATGCAAATTAAATTCAAATAACATAGCAATTCTGCTTAACGTAATTTGCATCCGTTTTATTGTTAAACTAATTATACGGTATTATTGAAAAACACATCATTTCAATTACAATCAATTAAATATTTGTGAAACAATTGTATTGACAAAACCTAAGAGTTTTTGTTTTGTTATTCTTCCGCATTCATCTTTGATATGACAATCATTTGTAAACCAATCGTCGCTTCAATAGTGTTTATACTGACAATAGTTGGGCCGACAGACGGCTCCGAGAGAGTGGACTCTCTGTGCGTTAATCCGGTCATACATTCGGCCAATCGGTTGCCGAACGACACGTATAGAGTCTATCGCGGGAACTATTACTGGGATCTGATTGGACTGCCGGACAAAGTGAGCCAACCGTTGGGACCGTTCAAAATCACGAGCAAATACATGGCACCGGTGACTAAATACACGACCATAACGACCCTGGTCAATGGCACTCACAGCGGCCACACATTCAAGTTCGAGAGGGAACGGTATTGGGAATGGGACCGATCGGGCAAACAGTTGGCGGGCGGGGCGTCGGGCTGGACGTGGTATGGGTTCCCGAAGTACGGCTGGAACTGTGCCTATTGTGACGGCCATCTCGACGACAAGCACTGGAAGTTCCCGCGACTCATAGCCTTTCAGGGCATTCGTGTTTTCTACTGGAATTCAGACACACATGACTTTAAACCGATCGGCGATTACACCAATGGCTACGTCGGCGGCAATTACAGCGAGAAGTACCCTGGTGATTTGACCGCGTGCATGGCCTTTAAGATCGACGGCCGAACCGCCAAGTATTTCGTGTATTTGTTCCGTAAGGATAAGTACTGCTTCCGGCCAGTGGTCGGAGTGGACGGCTGTAAAGAGTGGCGCGACAATCGGGAACTGTTTGGATGTAATGCCGGCCCCAGTGGTGGTGGCAGTGGTGACGATAAAAGTGATGGCGCCGTCACAGACGGCGACAATCAACACAACGCTGCGACCAAAAATAGGGCCGATTTGTCGTCGAGTTCAGCGCCCAGTGTTCAAGTGTCACAAACCACTGGTCAGTCCGACGCCTCGCCATCAGATGAGTCTTCTGCCGGATCCACCGCTAATTCATCCGTTGAAACTCCCGTTGAAACTCCCGGCGCAGCACCCGGTACAGCTCATGGTGGATTAATGATTAACCACACCGACACACCTCAACCCCCATTGTCGGTGAAAACGGGTGCAAAAGCGGCTTCAAATGGTCTCCCGATTTGGAGTGAAATATATTTGTTATTTTTCGTGTCATTCATTGGTTTCGTACAAAAGTTTAAATGAAATTTAAATTATTATTTCTGTTTTTTGTCTCATTTGATTCAAATGTTTTATTTGAGTACTTGTTTTGATTTGTATTAAATTTTAATAAAAGTTAATCACAAAACTAAAAGTTGTCCTTTTATAAATTAAAGCAAAACAACTTGATTTAACTTTTTGTTAATTATAATTAACAACAATTCGTATTTATAAAATCGCATGAATTATTAATTTATAACTCATTGATAGCTAAACTGATTTTAAATTGTATTTATTAAACGACTTTTACCGGAGATGACAGCAAAATATCCTATAATTTGTGTTATAATTGTGTATTTATCGGCAAATCTGTATATATCTGCGGCTGAAAACGTGGTCTCTCTGTGCGACGACCCGTACATCCATTCGGCCAATCGGTTGCCAAACAACACGTATAGAGTCTATCGCGGGAACTACTACTGGGAACTGCAGGGTCTGCCGGACGACATAATGCCAGCTAAAGGGCCCTTCAAGATCACGACCCAATACATGGCACCGGTAACCAAACAGACAACTATCATGACTTTGGTCAACGGCCGCCACTCGGGCTACACATTTAAATTTGAAAATCAACACTACTGGGAGTGGGACGCGCATGGTCAGGTGATGGTGGGCGGTGTGCAGGGCTACAAATGGTCGGGCGCTCTGGACCAGGGCTTTGACTGCGCCCTAAACGACGGCCAACTGGACGACAAGCACTGGAAGTACCCGCGAATGATCGCCTTTCAGGGCATACGTGTCTACTACTGGAGTACAGCCACCGATAACTTGAAGCCCATCGGCGACACCCGTGACGGCTATATCGGCGGCAATTTCAATGAGAATCTCCCGGCAGACCTGACCGCTTGCATGGCCTTCAAGATCCATAAGGGACCGGCAAAGTTCTTTGTGTATCTGTTCCGACGCGACAGACATTGCTTCCGACCTGTGGTGGGAGTCGACGGATGCGACACTTGGATCGACAATCGGGAGTTGTTTGGCTGCGGCCGTGATTACAAACCGCCAGCAGTGGGTACCGCCGGTGATAGCAAACCGCCGGCAGTGGGCGCCGACACAGACAGTGCACCCATTGGTGGAAAGTCCGGTCGTTCGCGTCCCAGATCCAGGTCAGCCGCGGCTGATGGCAGCCCCCAAACAGAGGCCACACTCACAATAGCAGCACTGGTAACGGGTCTGTCAGTTACTGGAGCGCCATCGCCAACACCTGAGCCAATAACAGCGCTAACAGTATCTCTGCCGACAAAACAGGGGAAGAGCGCCGGTATGTCAACTCCGACCCCATATTTGGTGTCAATTAGTATTAGTACTGTTTGTGTCGCTCTCTTCCCATCAATGCATTAGTTTTGAATGAAATTTTGATTTTATTATTTATTTGTGTGTTTTTTGTATTGTTTTAAATTCATATTACTTTAAATGAACTATAATTTAATTAATAAATCCAAATAATTAAAAACTTGTGATTAGGTTTTGTGAGAGTTAATTGTGTAATTAAAAGTTTATAATTAAAAAATGTCCACTTATTAAACAATAGGTAATTTTAAGCATAATGTGAAGTAATAATTTAATTAAACGATTCATTTCAACCAACATCAAACATAATTAATTTTGTTTTAATAAATTATAGCTGTGGTTGATTTAGCTTATGAAGCATTTAGCACACAAATAGTTATTTTACAAAATTACAATTAATAATCTGTTGAATTATTGCTGTAAATGTTTATTAAATAAAAATTACAAACAATGTTCAAAATTCCCAATTTTTACATATAATTTATACAAATTAACTTTTTTTTAAATATAAATAATTATTCATTGATTTCACGACAGATTTTATTTCAAATATCAATTAAATTATATCATAAAATGCAATTAAAATACAGCAAAAGACTATTGAATTGACAGTCAATAGGGATTAACAAAAAACACATTACAAGACATAGTGATAGCACAGCCAACTGTCCAATAGTTCCGACACATAAATGAGCAATTGGTTGACGCGTTGGTCATTGCATTCGGGCAGATGTGGGGTAAGACAGCGGTCGGGCACTGGGCGTCGGGTGGCTTTCGTGGTCCCGCTGTCGGCAAAGACACTAATTTGTTGATAACAATCGTATAGATATGCGATATATAGGCGCCGACCCCAGCCTTTCTGTAACCATTCATTGCCAGGAATCGCGATTTGCTCGATGTCGGGCATCTCCGTCGGGGCGACCGTCGCTCTCACTATCTGTACAAAGAGCCGGTGCACCGGTATCTGGTCGGCGATGGCGGTCACTCTCAACTCGTTGTATCCCTCACTTCGGGCTCTTTCGCACACTTTTGGTAGAAATTTTTCCCATACAAACTGCCGAAAGACGTCCGGATCCGTCAAAAGAGTCCGTTTGAAAGGCGAGTCCTGTGGGCCCAACACCTCTTCGCCCGAATCAGTCGAATCAGTCGATGAATTGTCACACGAGTCGGTATTATTGTCAGTTGAGGCTCCGATACTGGACTTCCCGGTCGGTGATGAGGGACCCGCAGATGGTGGTAGTGCTGATGTCTGTCCCGACTCACTGTTCTTTGTCTCTGTCTTTCTGATGGTCTGCCCTGAGGTCGATGTCTGTCCCGATTCACTGCTCTTAGACTTTGTCTTTGTGATGGTCTGCCCGGAGCCCGATGTCTGTCCAGTGCCTGAAGTGCCAGAAGTCTTAACATTCTTCTGGCTATCGATTGAAGAATCTTTTGAATTCTTTTTATTCATAGTTTTGTGTCAATTATTTTTCAGTTGGAAATGAGTTTAAATTTTCAAATGCTTTTAATTTTAGTATTAGTTATTTGTTTAGTGAATGCAAAACAATTGATTGCAATTAGTATTGATTATGTATTTATTAAACTTATTGTTGATTTAATTTATGTTATTTAACATAAACCGACTTTTATTGCATAATTTTATACTACTTTATAGACAAATGTGAAACATTTTATAACAATTACTGTATTAAACTTTACATGATTTATATCTGTATTGATAACGGATTACACTGTATTGATAGTAATTTATATTTGTAAAGAATCTTTGTAATTATGTTGTATTACTTGTGTATAGGTAAATGATAATTAGTTTATAAGTAATTTCAAAACATTTAATTCATAAACTATTTTAGTAATAATAATTCATAACATAATTGTCACGACTGGGGATCAAACGGACATATTTTGCAACCAATGGATGGCAAACAATAATCGTTTCGACTTCGGAGTGGATGTGATGGCCAACAGTCGCGTCAATCCTATGGTATACATTGGGAACAACTCTTGGGATGTGATCTTCAATACATACCATCAGAGGATTGAATTGAATCTTCAAATGTCCAGTTTTGGTGACTTTCCTCTTAAATACGACATCAGTTTTCATTATATCGATCATAATTTTGCCAATTTATTGGCTTTTTATAAAGTAATCAAACTTTCAATAACTTATATTCAGAATAAAATCAAATAATAATCTCATTTGTATTGAATAACTCTTGCAGGAAGGGAGGCCTACTATCGATATGAAGCCTATACAGGGGTCTCAATGGACAACCATTACAAACGTGTGGCAAAATTACGCTCAATTCAGACCTTCGGTAGCCTTTGGTCCGATCGATGGCCCCGTATTAAAGGCAAACACTGTTGTGTTTGTTATACAACAGACACTCGCGGGAAACGGTGTCCACCAAAGACAGACCCGAGTGTACACATGGATTGGACACAAGAATGAGTTGATGGACTATACGGGTCAACACGTGAACGATATCCCGAAGTTTATCAATAAATTGGACTCAAAACTACACATAAATATCATATTTCCATTTCATTCGGAGGCTAAGTATGCGGTCATATTTGACGACCCGATCGGTCCAAGAGTTTGCTTTACCACCAGTGATATGAATAACAATGAGGTGATAAATGTTGTTTTGTCGTGTCTTAAATAATTTATTGTATTGGCATTTAACTCATGGATGTCTAGTGCGATGAACAGCGACTAAATTATCTGGTTGTCTGTCAAAGACAATCAGTTATAAGCACCACAAGTGGCCAAATAGCGGTACCACCGATGCCATCACCCGCCGGGTCTGGTATTACACCAACTGTGCAAACAAGTAAGGGGTCAACTGATACGATATCATCTCAGATAATAACAAAGACTTCAACGACAACTTCAACGCCGTCACCGCTCACCGCAATACTGACCACCAATTCAATAGCACCGGTGGATAAAGTCACTGTCGGCACAACAATCAGTCCTCCAAACTCAGTGAATACCAATAGTCCGCCAATAATGCCCGTCATTATCACTATAGCATTATTACTACTGATTATAATAATAATTGTGGTCTCAGTGTTGGTGTGTTTAGCGTTAAGATATAGAAGTATTTTTACAAATTGAATTTTTATATTGAAAATATTATTTAATTTAATATTAATTTCCATTACTTATGAAAAGGCACCCGAAATACTGGGTTAATGTTAAACACTGTTAGCGATGGAGAGGCTGTCGATAGTAATAGATCGGGATTTGGGACAACGAGGTCGGCAACTATTAATACCATCAACTCGTCCACCGGTGAGCCCATAGACAACTCAAGGGCACCGAGTGTTAGGACAAACAAGAAAATAATTTTAAATTAAAATTAAACAAAATAGTAAATTTATGAAAATGTTTTAAAAGTAGAGATTCACTCATAATCTATGACATAATTTATAGGTTATAAACAATAAATAACACTACATTTTAAAAATCATGGGTATTTTGTTATTTTAAAAATTCATACGATTAACTCAATTAAGTTAGTACTTAATTAATGAAATCTATAATTATTGCTTAAATAATTATACTTAAAATTACAAATAATTGTAATGTACTTAAAGTGAATGTACGATTTAAACTATACTCAAAGCCATGCCATGAAGTTTAGGGTTAGATAAGTATTAAAACACATTAAAGAAACAATGTTTTCATTACTAAAACTGTACAAACAATGCCTAAAATAATTTACATGTTAAGTCACTTTAGAGTTAGACTTAAATACATGTTAAGTGTTAACAAATTGAAACAATTGAATGTAAATGAATTGATATCAAGTGTTAGACATAATTAGAGATTAATTTATTAAACAATACATGATTTCAAACAACGCGTGAATTAGTGTTTCAATGAATAATCGATTCATTCATTCAATTAGTCGACAAAATAAGTGTTAATTTTTGTGTTCAACGACTTCTTCGAAGAGATGACAACTAAAATGAATCCAATGATAGCTTTTGTCTTCTTTGTGTCCATACATGTCGTGATGTCAGCGAAAGTGAAGTCTCTGTGCGACGACCCGTACATCCATTCGGCCAATCGGTTGCCAAACAACACGTATAGAGTCTATCGCGGGAACCACTACTGGGATCTCGTAGGTCTCCCGAGCCGTATAAAGCCGGCCAGAGGTCCGTTTCATATCAGACATGACTACATGTGGCCCGTGACCCGATACAGCAGCATATTCACCCTGGTCAATGGCTCCAACACTGGCCACACTTTCAAGTTTGAAAAGGAGAGGTTCTGGGAGTGGGACTCGAGAGGCAAACTGCTCGTCGGCGGCTCCAAAGGCCTCCCGTGGTATGGGATCCCGAAGTATGGCTTCAATTGCATTATGACTGACGGAGGGATGGATGACAAGCACTGGAAACACCCGCGACTTATCGGCTTCCAAGGCGTGCGAGTCTTCTATTGGGACGCTTACAGCCATATCTTTGAACCGATCGGTGACTACAAAGAGGGATACATTGGCGGCAAATACGGCGAGAAGTATCCGTCGGATGTGACGGCGTGTATGC
>CAJPIZ010002738.1:0-12977 GCA_905368565.1 Medioppia subpectinata
GTCTTAAAATATACGCCTGTTTTATAGCATTTGTGTTGTGCTGTGTATCGCATATGTATTGCTTTATTGAAAAGTTTTACGAAATATAAATTCACAGATTCTTTATCTAAATCAATATTTATTTAGTTAAAGAATTCAAATATATTTTAGTAATTGGGGCACAAAATACACACTTGAGTTCTGTCTGGTGTTGTTTTGTGTTTCCGTTTCACTTCACTTCATATTAACCGTTCAAATGAATACTTTTTAATTTTATTGATATTACTCTTTAAAATCTCTATTTATAACAGAAAAATACAATTATAGTAAATAATTATTACAAATAAATAACAAAGTCAAACATATTGTGTGATTTTTACAAATCATAAATATATTATATAGTTACGATAAAATTACTCATTTGCTCATAGATTTAACATGAACTTTTTTGGTTACATAACATGTTATATGGTTTTACTATTTATTGAGCTGGTGTCAAATAATTTATTGATTTTGACATTTATTGAATTATTAACCTATATTGAACATTGTTAATTTTCTATTTTTGAAGTATTTACGAAATTTATACCAACAATAATATAAAAGTATTGATAAATTTTAAAAGAAAATAAACAATTTTAAAATTTTACATAAATTTCAAAACCACTCATAAAATTAATAATAAATTTTACACTAGAAATTACATGTAATGATTAAATTTAGAAATAAATAGTTATCAAAATTGTAATATTTGTATGTTTTATGGTTTTTCAGATTATGTTTCTTCACAGGAAATATCAATACATCTTTCAATTAATGATAATTAAAACTTTATTACACTTTTAATAGTATTATACGATAGAAATTATTACCGGTAAATTTTCCGCTATTTTCAATTTTATTGAACATGTTTTTAAAACTTTTAGTAAATTCATTAAAATTCATCCAAATATGAATTGAATTTTTCCAAAAGATTAATAAATATAAAATTATACAATTTAATCAAATATCTAAATATAAATACAGCAATTTATATTTTCAATTACCACAAGTATTGATGCTATTATATAAATAACTTATATCTTAATATCTTAAATAACTTAAATAAGTTATATCTTATTTATTAAAATATAGTTAAATTTAATCTTTATTATTGTAATTGGAATTTAATAATTATGAATAAAACCATAATATAATACAAAACCAATTCAAAGGCATTTAATTAATTCACTAAAGTATTCAAAACAATATTATTTTGGCAAATATTGTAAATTGAGATGAACTCCGATAACAGGTATTAAATAAAAGTGTAATTCAAACCAAATAAAAGCAAACTTTTACAGGAATTATATTTACTAATGTGTTTTAGTATTTTTATATAAACATCAATATGTAATCTGTATTCAAACGAAATAAAAACCAAATTATTTTTAAAATACAAATTCAATGACAGCTTAATTGATGGCAGACAATGTGGGGATCAGTCATCCGGTGGCGCAAAACCCGACCCAATCTACGACCAGATGGTGTTAACGTCTAATTGCACTTTACATAGCATTCTGTATAACAATTTATCAATATTTAATTGATTGCATATTATATTCATAATATATTACATAAATGTTACATCACTTGAATAATTGAGTCAATATTTAAGGGCAACATTTGAGAATGGATTTGAAACTGAAGAGACAAACTATTGAAATTGAAAGTAATATTTTCACAATAGTTTAACTTTTTGAATACACATTCAGTACTATTAATAATATGCTTTTTGTTTTTACGGTGAAATTCAATACGAAAATGAATATCAGATTACATAATATTCTGTTGTTTCAAATCGACAATATTTCAACACATGATTACTTAAATTAAATATAAAGCCATAATTCCGGCAAAGAATACATAATTATAGTTAAAACAATGATATATTAAATTTTTAGAGACTTCACTAAATTACCATTTTATGGTTTCATTCATTAATTGCTAAAAAAAAGTAATTTTTATTAACCATTTGCCCAAACCCACCACATGCTCATAAAACAAATCATGATAAAATATAGGTAAATATTGTATTTTCTAAAATTATATACATTTACTAATTATAATTGTAACTTGTAATAAAATTTCAACACATTTCAACTGCAAATATACTGTATATAAAATTTTATTCAGTTTTTTTATTAACATTTACATCAAAAATATTAAATAATTAATTTAAAAGTTAAATAATTTAAAAACATAGCAAACATTTCGTATTATATTATATTAAAATTGTAGTTCAAATAGCGTTGAGATTTTGGGATCAAATTTGGTGTTCAATTAGGTTAATAGGGATAACAAGTGGTGCGTAAAAGTCAAACACTTTGCACATTGAAAGCAAAGGGCTGGCCATCGATGGAGTCGTCGACGGCTTCGATAGCATAGATGGAGGCGTGAAGACCGACCACAAAGAGTGAGGCGCCCATAACCCAGAAGACGGCCGCACCCGCGCCCACCACATAGAACAGGGGCAGAGACGCCACCGCCAGACACAAGTACTGCTGGCCTAACGTCAGCCGTCGGCCGAAGAACTTGAGCGGTCTCTCGGCGTTCTTGAGGGTCAAGATATAGGCGCCGCCGACCGACGCGGACAACGCCAGCAGAAGTAGCGGTGATGTGAGCACACAATAGATGAACAAAATGATGAAAAGACACATATAATTGCTTTGAAAGTATTGCAAATTCTTCACCAGTCGTCGCGACCATTGGTTGATAGCCGTCGGGAACAGCATTCGGTTGGTGTCGGCAAACATTCCCCAACTCTTCATGACTTGCCATCGACTCAGAAGCAGTTGTTTCGGCGATAATTGGGTTAAATTGTATTTCGCAGAGACGGCCAGACTATTGATAGCGCCGTCCAATTCGCCCATCGGTTCCATCGCTTCCATCATTAGTGGCACCGATTGCTTGTCGGCCGACGACAGCGACAACTGATCGCCACCAGTGATGGTCTGCGGCGCCGATCCGGTGGCCATCGGTTGCGGCAATCCTTGGCTCAGCTGTGGCTCCGAAGCGGACATTATATCGAAAACTGTAATAAAGTGTTGAATCAAATGAAATGACAATTGAATTGACAATTAAATCACTAAATGTTTACATTTTCTTAACCAATAATAGGCTTCACAACGTGTCCACACATTCACATCAATTACGTCCCATTCATTGCATTTACAGATTATTGTAAAATATTATATGAAAGCTATTTATAGCTATAATTCACTGTTTGTTTAATTACTCGTTAATTATACTAATATTTTATAAACTAGTAGTAAAACAAACATCAAATATAATCACAATTTGTATGATTTATGACTCTATCTGATGGTGAGATGGAGTCAAACAATCTGCTTATCGCTTCACTTCTTTGCCTCAGATATGAAGACTTCCACTAAACTTATAAGAAGTGGAAAATTTCAATGAGATATGAAATTTAAATGAAAAATTTGTACAAAAAATCATTCATTCATCGAAAGATTTGTTTTGGCTATAATTTATCGCAAAATTTTGTATATAATCTACAAATGATGGTTAAAATCCAAAAATCATGGCATAGTCTCTACACTTCCAACACAACAATATTGAGCGTATACTGGAATATACCGGTGCTCTCGTCAACCCTTACACTTTAAATATGCTTACAATTCAATTAAATATTAGATTTATTTTCAAAACACTTTATTTGCAAACATATCATCCGTTTTTTATCTCAAACTATTTGATTATACAGAAAATTTTGTCCATATCTTTGCAAAATTTATCAAATGTTTTTAATTTAAGAATAATTTTTCAAAGAATTTCAATTCAACTCAAGAGTGAAATTATCTTTGGCTGAAATCTTTTCTAAAATTAATTTTAAAGTCTCTATAATTCTTGTATAATATAGTGACTGACATTTTGGCTTTATTTATAAGAATCTCATTATAAAAAAGTTATAAAAAATAGCAAAACTTAAACAAAAGATGAATGAATGCCATATTATAATGAAGAGATGAGACGGGAGTTGTATAACGCATATGTAATGCACAAAGTATTTGTCTTTTGTGTCCCGAAAGTCATATGCATTGAAATCGATTGTAATTTCACATGAAATTCTCGTTTGCCATGAATTTGCCAACAATTATATAATAGTTTGGATGGCATTGAGTGCTGCTTTACTAGCGCTCATAACAGTGTTTCACATCCCAAACAATTTTTATCAATCTTTGCCAACACTTTTGGTAGTGAAGTAGTATTGCATTCCTCTACTCGACAGTCGTATAGAGACTTCACTTCAGATTCACGTCTACATCAGTGCTCACACACTCTGTCTCTCATTATAGCCTGAATTGCATTCACTGTCACTTCACGTATAATATAAAGTTTATACTGTATTACAAACCGATCTTTTTCATCAATCACTACCACTTTTGGTCACTATTTGGTCATTGATTGCATTCAACTATCGGTGCGATGGATCAGAACGATAGCGAAGGTATGTATGAAATGGTAATGATTGACATGAATATTATAGTTTGGATGTGTTTGTGGTGATAGAGTGGACATACAGTCGATTCTATCCGTTACACGCGGCCACACAATTGGGTGATATCGCGACTGTGGAGGCGCTGATCATAAAACACAAGTTGTCTCCCAATGAAACCGATTACGACTATCTGACACCTCTTCATATCGCGTGTTTCGCGGGTCACGTCTCGTGCGCCCGACTCCTCATCCAATGCGGCGCTCAGATTAACGCCCGGAGTATAGACGGCGGGACTCCTCTGTGCGGCGCCTGTGCTTCCGGTCATTACGAGTGCGTCCAACTCCTTCTCGGCAACGGAGCCGCTGTTAATCCCGTCCATTCACTCTCCACACCATTACATGAGGCGGCCTTTTCAGGTATTACACCCGCTCTCTCTCTCTCTCTCTCTCTCTCTCTCTCTCTTTTTTTTCTATCTCACTTTATTTATCCCATACTTTTAACCTGTTTTTATTATATTAATTTTATTAATTACATTACAAATTAATTAAACTATAATATTTCCTCATATATGGCCCTCTCTCTCTCTCTCTCTCTCTAAAAATGTAAGTGAATTAACCACAACTGATAATTATTGCAATTAATTTTTGGTAACAAAATTTACATTTAAATTGTAAAAATTAGTTTTAATTAGTTTTATATATTTAAAGATCTGAATTATTAAATAAAATTTAAAATTCTTATTGAATGCCATAGAGGTATGAGAGGGCCATATATGAGGAAATATTATAGTTTAATTAATTTGTAATGTAATTAATAAAATTAATATAATTTTGTTGTGCACTTTTGCAGCTAACAATCACGTGAGTTTGTTTTTCATTGCATTTACTTTTATTATATTACAAATGAAATGACTGTTGTCTCTAATCATTAATTACATAACACTTGTAATCGCTAGTTATCAGCCCTGTATCAAATTTTGTTACCAAATGAGGTCTCTCTCTCTCTCTCTCTCTCTCTCTCTCTCTCTCTCNCTCTCTCTCTCTCTCTCTCTCTCTCTCTCTCTCTCTCTCTCTCTCTCTCTCTCTCTCTCTCTCTCTCTCTCTCTCTCTCTCTCTCTCTCTCTCTCTCGATGTCTTGAGCGCCATCCTATCCCAGACCCGGACTCTGATCTCTTGAGCTCAAAACCTACGCAAATCCATACGTGTGTCGCACAGATGTGGACATTATTTTAGATGTTATCTATTGTTTGTCTAAAATATAGATTATATTGAAAGCAATCAAAGCAAACAATATTCAATACATATACCAAATGTTGTCAAACAGTAAGGCATAAGAGTTAGAGACATTAAGCGTAAGAATTGCAGTCAAAATTGTCACGAATTATAGTTATAATTAAATTTTTCCACTCATTCTTAGAGTTGAAGGACTTTTTAAATGTCATACTTTTTAGCATTCATTTTGTACACCACTTCTCTATATATTAGCCATTTATTAAACATTTGATAAAAAATTCTGTACATTATTTACATTTCAATTCTTTAAGTGATTTTTCGCCAATAATTTTGAGTTTAGACGCTATTTGTCTAACAAATAGTTTCAATGAATTAAAAATTTTGAGACAACTTTGTGCCAAACATGTGATGTAACCCATGGTTTGTCACAGGATTTCACTACTGAATGTAATACATATTCTAGTTTTGGACAAAATTCAAAACTAGGCTCATATAGAGTGAAGTCAATGTTTTCTAACTTCAATTCAGTTCAGTTTGTGATGCAATCTATATTTAGTCATTATTTTTATGCACTTTTCTTCACTGAAAAAGTCAATGTCTTTTAGGGTTTTCCTTATTTTCTGGGTTTTCAAAACAAATATTGACTTAATTTTAAAAATTGATTTATTAGTATTGCTACTAATAATTCACAAATCATTTTTTACATATTGTTAGTTAAATGCGATCAATATTTCATGTTTTAGCGCCGTTTTATTCTCCGAGGAATTGACTGCGAATTTTGTATTAATAGATTTGGTTTTTGTTTTTGTTTATTCTTGAGTTTAAGCCATAAATGTCTGATAAAGTTTTTCGCATTCATTTCATTCATAAGAGTACAGAATTTGATCTCATTTTTGGGCAAATAGTTTGCGAGAGAGTCGGTAAGAGTTAACCGGAACCCTAACAACAGAATCGCGTTAACGATAAGCATATAAGAGTATAATAAAAGTACCTAAATATAGTATGGATGCCCCGACCAATATACTATTATAATTATAAAAGTACCTATAATAAAAGTAATAAAAGTATTTTGCAATTATTGATTGCAGGAAATGTGAATTGTGTGGATGTGTTGATCGGATGCGGAGCACTGCTCAACACATATGACTGCAACTTTGGGACACCACTACACGCGGCTGTCTTCCAGAACCGATACAAATGTGTCAAACGTCTACTACAGGCCGGCGCTAACGTAAACGCCACCAAATTTCACGAAACACCACTTCATTTAGCCGTTTCCATGAATCATATGGAAAGCGCGTTAGAATTGCTTAGATTTGGTGCCAATACTAATTGCAGTCAAAATTGTCACGAATTATAGTTATAATTAAATTTTTCCACTCATTCCTAGAGTTGAAGGACTTTTTAAATGTCATACTTTTTAGCATTCATTTTGTACACCACTTCTCTATATATTAGCTATTTATTAAAAATTTGATTCAAAATTCTGTACATTATTTACATTTCAATTCTTTAAGTGATTTTTCGTCAATAATTTCGAGTTCAGACGCTATTTGTCTAACAAATAGTTTCAATGAATTAAAAATTTTAAGACAACTTTGTGCCAAACATGTGATGTAACCCATGGTTTGTCACAGGATTTCACTACTAATTGTAATACATTTCTAGTTTTGGACAAAATTCAAAACTAGGCTCATAGAGAGTGAAGTCAATGTTTTCTAACTTCAATTCAGTTCAGTTTGTGATGCAATCTATATTTAGTCATCATTTTTATGCACTTTTCTTCACTGAAAAAGTCAATGTCTTTTAGGGTTTTCCTTATTTTCTGGGTTTTCAAAACAAATATTGACTTAATTTTTAAAATTGATTTATTAGTATTGCAACTAATAATTCACAAATCATTTTTTACATATCGTTTGTTAAATGCGATCAATATTTCATGTTTTAGCGCCGTTTTATTCTCCGAGGAATTGACTGCGAATTTTGTATTAATAGATTTGGTTATTGTTTTTGTTTATTCTTGAGTTTAAGCCATAAATGTCTGATAAAGTTTTTCGCATTCATTTCATTCATAAGAGTACAGAATTTGATCTCATTTTTGGGCAAATAGTTTGCGAGAGAGTCGGTAAGAGTTAACCAAAACCCTAACAACAGAATCGTGTTAACGATAAGCATATAAGCGTATAATAAAAGTACCTATAATAAAAGTATTTTGCAATTATGTATTGCAGGAAATGTGAATTGTGTGGATGTGCTGATAGGATGCGGAGCACTGCTCAACACATATGACTGCAACTTTGGGACACCACTACACGCGGCTGTCTTCCAGAACCGATACAAATGTGTGAAACGTCTACTACAGGCCGGCGCTAACGTAAACGCCACCAAATTTCACGAAACACCACTTCATTTAGCCGTTTCCATGAATCATATGGAAAGCGCGTTAGAATTGCTTAGATTTGGTGCCAATACTAGTCTAACTAATAACCAGAATAGAAGACCCATTGAATTAATAGTTAATAAAAGCGGACCACTCTATGAAGCCCTGTATTCATCGGAAAAACATCCGCCACTTCTTCAAGACGTCTGTCGACAGGCTTTGGTTAGGAATCAAACGCTCAAAAAACTCAATTCTCTCACTTATTTACCACAATATCTAATCGATTTCATTAATTTTAATCTATAAACATATTTGTAAATAAATTCATTTAAATAACAATATGACAACTTTTCTACAAAATCAAAGTCTTCATACAGTGAAGAAAGTATAAGACAGGTTTGAATACAGTGTTTGACAAGTAGTGCATGCAATAGCACTGATTTGCATGTGATTTAAATACTCTGACACTTTTAGATATATATAGTGAACAAATAAGTAATTCAATATATCGACAATTTAGTTATTAGTTTATCATTGTTTAAATAAGGAAATGCAATGTACGAGACAAACGCCACTCTCGATGGTGTGTAGAGGCGATGGATTACTTCTACTACTGTTTACACCGATATATAATTATCAGAATCAGGCCATCACTGACTGGCGACAGACTTTTGTATCTTTACTTCAAAAGTCAATATTTACAGATCCCTGATATAGCAGTCGTCTTCATAAATAAATACAAACTTTTTTATACTTTATATTTAATCTTATTTAATGAACAATAAAAATAATATATAAATTATTTTTTGTATTAAAAAACTCGTGAAATGTACTGTAATATTAAAAGGATTTAAAATTTTTAACAAATCGTATATATTATTTCAACAATGATTAGATAATAGCTGTGAGACAGGAATTGTCCGAATAGAAAGCCATCAGCGATTGTTTGATCAATTGAGTCGACTCTACTGTCGATTCACTTCTGTCCAAAACAGATCCCATGTTCTCTATTAATGGCAATAACTCGACAAATGATTTGTTTTTCTTTAGACTCTGGAGTTTATTTAGAGCTGACTTATAGACAGTGTTTAGCTCTGCGTTCAGTGGACTCGTCCGAGAGATGCAATCATTTAGATGTTTAATGCCGTGAAGTGATAAACAGAGTATCAAAACAGTACACCTTTTGAAGACACAAATACATTACCATTAAAACGATAAAATAAATGACTAGATTTAGAATTTAACAAACCTTTCGGAAAATGATTTCCGATTGGTTCTCATGAATGACAGGAATCCCTGATATACTGATTCCTCGACGACATCAAACAAATTCTTGCAAAACTTGTGAATCGAGTGAATCAATTCGATAGACTCCTCTTCGTTATCGACCAAACTCTCACTTATTGTCAACACTTTAAACCAAAGTAACAACACTTTTGATTCATCGTCAGCACTGCAATCAAGTGTTGTTTGCATTTAATGTTTAGGTCTTTATAATTAGAGTAAATTAAAATGCAGTGAAACTCACTTCGGCCTTAACTGAGAGCTCCAGTTCATCAAACCGGACACAAAACGCTTCGTATCTTCAATAGCAACCAATTTACTCAAGAAATGTATGGTCAAAGTGAGCGATGCGTTCTTCGTAACGCATCCGACCATAAAGTCTTCGGTATTGTTTGGGATCTCGAATATCACTAACAGATTCGATATGTTTCCTAAATATTTGAACAATTTTGAGATCAATTCAAAGCACAAACAGTCACTTAAATCCAAACAAACCTTCGACTCTGAAGTAGTTATAAATGTATGTCTCGTTTAAGGATAAAAAGCTGGGAATATGTTTGACTGTTTGACACGTGGATTGAATCAAATCACAGATAATGTTGGGGTTTTCGAAGTTAAAACACATGGCGTACTGTTCCGACACTATTCTTCTGATATCTTCATTTGATATATCATTCAAACTATTTAATAGTTGATTGAATAGGTTTATCCGTTCACTGCTTTCAATATCTTCATAGCAAACAATATTAAAAAGCATTAAAACTAAAAGTTAAATGAAATGACAATCGTTTTAATACCTGATTGGAAAGCAGGTCTCAAGTCTTCGAAACACTTGGTTATGAAATTTCTGATTTCAAGCGGATATTTAGTAACCAATTCATTGTCACCAGAACTCAAGTCTTTGAGCAAATATGAGATAGAGTTTGCGTAATACTTGTGCTTCAAAAGCCAGTCCTCATCATTGATATCAGTGTCGGAGAGAAGACAAATCTGTTTGAGTAAACCTAACAGAAAGCTATGACTCGTGTTATTAGACTCGAAGAAGTATGACTTCAATTTGATCACACGAACGATCACTTGACCGATAGATTGCACTTTAGTTGCCGTCAATAACTCGAAAGGAATCGATTGCATATCGATTTCGGCCTATAATTAAAATTAACAATCAATTTGTATGCAAACCAATCATATAATCGGTTTTAACACTAACTAAACATTTTTGCGAAGAGAGCGAAACCATTGTATATGAGATGTTCTCTACTATTAAAGTCATTTGTTCTGTTGTTAACGATTGGTTTTTAAGTGTATGTCTCCAATCAATTCGCGTGAATACGTATGCGATAAATGGCTCAATGGAGTACTGGTCTTGGATTACGGCCTAACCATAGCATTCATTAAAAATCAAACACAATTATCTTAAAGAACGGATGGACTAAAAAATTAATCATTTGTTTCTATACCTCATACATAAGTTTAATGTCAATAACATTTGGACAAAACTTATGCCAATTCAATGTTTGAATATTATTCTGAATCAAAACCAAATCTTTGGCGTCAATAGCTTTGGTGGAAATAATATACGAGAGGACGACCTGCCAGACACACGACAACACACTCGACAACATCCCTATAGATTACACAACAATTATAGAGCCCTTAATCGAAAAAAGCGAGAATCCATACCTTGAAAGCATTCGATGAAATAGTTTATATTAAGCATAAATAGTTCCCAAACAAACTTAAAATTGTCTGCAGTTATAAAACGTGTCGAGCGTTTAGGAAAGAGCCATACATTCCAGTTGTCATAGAATGGACGCCAAACGTTGAGAATATCACCTTTTCATACATTAAAAGATTGTTAATGAGAATAATGTGATGGCTATGGCTATGAGTATGACATACAGGGAGGCATTCGGGAGTTGGCGTTCAGCCAACAGAATGAAAGCGTTGAAATTAGTGTCAAATATTGTTGAATATAAATCTTGAAGTGATCGAGAAATTCGACTGAAATCTCACGATAGGCTTCTGACAGATGTGTTGACATTAAAGACAAAATGTCAAAAAGCTGTCAATTATGTGACAAAAATTAAAATTTGAAACGAATAAATTTTCCATTCAAACACACTATACCTCATTCGCTGTAAACAACGGCTGATTATTGGAGTATTTCTTTAATTCCAGATAAAAGTGAGACAAATCCACGTCTTCTTGTGTTATAAAGAAACCAAACGAAAGCAACACATCGTTCCAAAGGCACGGAGATATTGACTGCTCTTTCATTCCTAAACATTGTTTTCATTTATATAATAATTATTGTTATTATTTTGGAAATAAATTTTAATTATTTTTATACTTTTGAGAAGAATATTGAAGACGTCGGGCAGATATTGCGGAAACCGGAATATTAAGGCATATTGTAAATGCTTTCGATATAACTGTTTAAATATTACAAATGATAATTATTTCTCAGATTTCCATTCATTACTTCATAAGATTTACCCCAAAAACCATTAGATATTCATCTTTCGGTTTATTCCCGAAGCTATTGAGAGCATTGCCTAACACTTGGATTAATGATAAGCACTGTTCGTGGGATGCGTTTCGGAACCAAAGTGAGACATCAAACTAATGGATCAATTAGTGTATAAATTATGGTCAAAAAGTGGCCGAAGTGTCAATTATGATAACTGAATGCATACTTTGCTGAGAAGTACAAACGACACCTGAGGCGGTGTTTTAGTTAACTTTTGTTCAATTAGTTGATACATATTGAGGAAACATTGCGTCGATGTATTTGATGGCAACAGTCGTGGAGCCATGTATTCAATTATTTTCGGATAATTTATAGCCGTTTCCAAAACAAATTGATTCGTTTCATCGCAACGTATTTCAGCAATCTATTCATCAAAATATAGATTTTATTAAAAAAATATATTTCACTAAATGGTACGAAACAAACCGATCCCAAAGAGTCGAGCAAATTAGTGAACATTCGTTTAGAGGGCGGATACATATAATTGGTGTCATTAATCCACGACAATATCGAACCCAAAAGAGATCTCTCTATATGAGTGTCTTCGTTATGGAAGTCATAGGAATTCAATAATATTCTACAAAATTAAGTTTAAGATTACATGTAAATAGGAATTAATATTTGTCTCATTTGGAAACATACGGAATGCTCTTCTCGATGAAAAGTGAGGCCAAAACCACTTTACTTGAAGGCGTTTCGATAAGCTGTGCGATTGTGTTCTCGAAGTCGATTCGGTTTCTTTCAATTGATTTCAAAGAGTGTTGATTTAGTGTCGCTTCGATGAACTTATTCCCATACAAATCAACATTAATTTATTTGCAACAGTAATTATTATTTTCAATCTCAATACCTCTATGTTGAAGAGTGCGGGTCCGGTGCAACCGTTGGGATCATAACTGTCTTTATCACATGAAATCTTTAACTTTACCTATAATTGCCATTTCATATAACATTTATAACAATTATTATAGTTATTAAATAGTTATTATAGGATTCAATTTCATTGTAAGACTTACTTCTTTTTTAATGTTAGGGTAGAGATCAGGCAATGATTGCATTAAATTC
>CAJPIZ010002739.1:0-12973 GCA_905368565.1 Medioppia subpectinata
TGAATTCTTGAGCTCTTTGTGCACTTTCGATTGATTTATTGTAATTAATAAATACATTATTCGACATACTGGGATATAAATTTCGAGCGCGATGACTACCACTGTGAGAAGCAGTTAGAAAATAACTCGTTAATCTTTGGGTTAATTCCATCATATCGAATCTCTTATACCAAAGTGTTAGATTACAATTATGTTTTTGTTGTGATGGATGTAATTGGAAACGCGCAAAGATTCTACCTGGTGTCTCCACCCATGATCGATGGCATAGTCTATTATATTGATAATCTATTACGTCCGTATCAGTGATTAAAAAATCTCGGTTAAACAATACTCTAGTTACATTATATTCAATTATAAGTTTTATATCTTGAGAGCATCGATCGATTCTGTCTTTGTCACCAGGTTTGAAGTGGAGATCAGGATTTTGGTATTCGTGTTTGAGGTTGTTATTAATGGCGTCAAGTGTGATGTCTTGCAAGTAGAAATCTGAATCTACATTACCACCAAGTATGTCAAAGCAATAATCGTTTATATATAAAATTGTACATTTAAAATCAAGACTCGTTATGTAAAAATCATTTCGTATATGTCTTGGTCTCATTGGAATATGTTCTCCTTTAGCATCCTTAAAAATTACAGTATCTACGTGCATTTGTGCATGAGTTGGTTGGCGAGACCCCATGGTTGAGTTTGGGTTAGGGTTATGTTGAGAATCATTCATAAGTACATTTATTTTATTATTATCATGAGAACTATTAGTTATTAACGATTTCGATGTTGACAATTCTGCCAATTCTTTAAGGGAGTTGTTTTCGTGCGTTGACATGTTATACGCTATTATTTCTTCAATGTATTTGTCAGGATTTAAATCTCTTTGTAAATTATTCAATGCTGCCGTCTGAAAATGACTTATGATACGTTGAGATGATCTAATGACATCAGGTTGATTATAGTGAATAGTCAAATTATACTGGTGTTTATTTGGTGGGAGATTAGATACGAATCGAGCACAGATTTGATCAGTAGTAGTTAACGAGTTACACAGAGTATTGTTGTTGTATGTAATCACATCTATTGGTCTAATTAAAAACTCAGAATTATATATTACTCGGCTTATATTATTATTGATGACAAAACTCATATCTTCAGAACAACGGTTAAATTGATCAGCACTATAGGAGATTGAGATTAGATTTTTTATAACATTGTTAGGTATTGTTGAACTTTTAACATCGCGAAAATACAAGTCCAATAACTTCGCCTCGTCTGAATTTTGATCGATTCCACTATGTATCACAATGTAGCAATAATCGTTCAAGTACAGTATTATACATTTAAAGTCGGTCGCGGTTATAAAGAAATCGTTTGAAAGCTTTCTTTTAGACATTGTCAATTCTGAACCATCAGCTTTTGTGAATATTCGCTTCTTATGACGTGGTATTGTTGTAGTTGCAGTTGCAGAAACGGAGGGGGCTGGCTGACCAGCTGTTACGTTGGTCACATTGGTGTGTTGAAATGTAGTAGTAACTAATGTACTAATAGTAACCGGAGGTACAGTTGTTACGGCAGGGGTACTCATAGTTGATGATACATTTGTTATTGACGGAGTGGTGTTCACAGGTGGTACTGTAACTAAGGGTGGTGCGGTAGTCACTGTGGTCGCATTAGCATTGTTGTCAATCGTGGTTAGTGATTGTCCGCTCGTGACCATAGGTACAGTTGTAACTGGTGAAACCGTTGAGTTAGGTTGCGTAACATTTGTTATCGGGTCAAGATTTGATGTTTGGGAAGTAGTATTACATAACCCATCGTAGATTAACAGATACAATACAACGATGGTTTTGAGTTTGTTGAAAACCAGCATTTTCTGGATAATTAATGATTATTTAATTAGTTTACGAATATATTAAATTTATACTATCATTATTAAGGGTAGTAGCGTTAATAATGGGTAATTTATACTATAGTTCATAATCGGGTTCGAAATCGTAGTCGAGATAGCTTTGTGAAGTGCTAATGGCGGCAAGCATAGAAGTGTCTTGTTCATCATCTGGATCGCCTATGATATCGCCTTCGAAACCATAATCTGCATTGTCTTTATTACTTATAGATTCGGGCCAATCGGTGTGTTTATCCCAAATTTGTTTCGGTATTAATTTATATAATTCTAGGGTTGCTTTGGCATCATCTACCGGACAATGTGATGTTTTATGTTCATTGTTTCTCAATTCAGTGTTGAGAACATATGTCGATAACCATTTTAGATTCACGGGTTGAGGGAACCGGACATTTTCTGGGAAGCGGACATAAAATGTTTGTATATCCCTATATTGTACTTTGTCATTTAGGTCTAGAGAGGCTATGTCTTCCTTCGCATTAGCAAAAATTAGCACATTGCCCTTTACAATTTTGTCAACAAATTTAGTTTTGGAAATAAGTCGTTCACTAAACTTTGTACTATTACTCTGTATATCTGTTAAATTTAGTCCAGTTATGTGTTTATTAATTTTTATTGGTTTAGTCGGAGCCCAATATCCGTGATATAATAAAGTAGTTTTTGTTTTACCAAGTTTTCTGGCTGGCATATCGGCAACAGCTGCTATTCGTATAGCATGTTTGTCGTTCACACCGGGTTGTTTACACTTTAATTGAGCGCTTTCCGTATCGATGGCTATTATTGTATTTTGTGGTAACGATTCACATAAAGGGTTTATGTATTCACTGCTATATTTTTCGGTTTGATTATGTTTGTCACATAACAACACAGAAGTATTACATTGTATACATTCATCATTGATTTGCGAATTTGGAATAGGATTTATTAAGTTAACATTATATACATGACAATACTCATTTAATTTAGACAAATCAAGTTCTCGGTTTATAATTTCATGTTGGTATTTATCTGTCCAATAGGTTATATAAATTTTCAATGTTTTTAACCAAAATTCATCAGTTTTAAATATGATTTTATTAATGATAACTGAATGGTGAAATTCTCTACGTTTATTTGCATATATCGAATAATGTGGCCCTAACATGTGTGTACGTCTTGTATTATGTAGTATATAAAATAACTGTTTGCGAGTTTTGTTAAATTCTTTATTTAATCGGGTATAATTTGACCGGTTTATTTTATATTGTACATGAATTTCTTCAATGTCTTTCATTATTTGCAATGGATTATCCATCGTGTAAAACTATATCAAACGAATGTGTCAAAAATTCATGTTTAGAAAATATAATGTTTCATTTAAATTATGACAAATAATATTAGATAGGTATGTGTCTATGTATTATAACCTCATACATCTAATTGTCTAAAATAACAACACCATTTATTTTATTTGCGTAAACTATTTATTTGTTTTGCATAAACTCAAATACAATCTATAAACTACTACATATATAGCATTCTAAAACATACTACTTAAAGCTTTAGCTTATAAGATTTTCCTTGGCAAAGAGGGCAAAATTTAAAATTATTATTATTAGCATGATTAATTGGACATACTCTCCGCAACTCTTTTTCGTATACAGTTACGAAATTATTTGAGAAATCTATTAATTTGGTTTTATTATCATTAAATTTTCTTTGGCTATTTAACCTATCCTGATCTTGATCAGCTTTCCTATATTCTTTTAGGATTTCAAATGTAACTGAAACTAATTTTAGTTTTTCTTTATAAGTATTAACTAATTGAAGGATAACATTAAATAGCTTTTCCTTTTCATTTTTATGCATTGTGAAATTTCCTAATTCGTACGATTGCAAACTCTCTATTCTTTCTCTGGTTAGCTTTACCCGCTTTCGGGTTGACCTGAATGCGTTTGTGATCTCTCTCTGTGTCATAAACTCTGTTCTTTCTTTTTCTTTGGTTCGTTGTTTAGCTAGTTCTCGATCAGCTATCCTACGCTTTTTACGTCGCCATCGCCTATCCTTTTTGTTTGATGTCGATGGTTGCGGTTCAGTCTCGTCCATCCTATCAATCTGTTAAATACACAATTGTAATTAGGATTAATTTATAAAACTACATAAGCATATAAGCACTATGCGAAGCATAAGCTATTCGAGTAGAGGTGTCCAACTGAAGTGAGGTTTGTTTCACAACAGAGGTTTCTACCAGAATTGTTAGTATTCTTGCTATTTAGGAAATAAAATTGCTAATATTTTATTAGCAATTTCCGGTATTTTGTTTAGTAAATTATTTTGATCAAGGTCATTTTCTATACGCAAGACTGGTGTTGTTATATTTAATTTTTCTATTAAATTATCGTATAACCTATCCAATTGATGAATGTAATTAATTGTAATTTCAGTTTCACATAATCTACCTCGATTATTGATTCGGTCGAGTATTTGGGTTTTATCTGTTTTAAGATAAATAATTAAGTCAGGTTGTTTAAACTGCTCATTGTCGATAAGGTGATCATACAAATTCTTATAAATCTCATGATCTACAACTCTGATAGCTTGGTTCTCGACCATCGCTTGTGTAAAGACATGGCGTGACGCGTACACGCTGCGTTCCATTACTTTTATATCGAACGTCGACTTAATCGTTAGTTTATGGTTTTCCATTAAAGTTAACAAAGCATAGCATTGGAACGGGAATGCGTTTTGGGTTGGATTTTTATAGAATAATTCTAATAAATCAAATCCCTTTAGATTACACCATTTATCTATTGGTTCCGACACTACTTCAACCCTATGTTTCAACATTTCATTTGTTGATAACATTTTAATGAACGTGGTCTTTCCGACCCCTATGTTTCCCTCAATAATTATTGACTTATACATAATTACCTGAAGATTTTTCCGTTGATTTCAGTGTTAAGTGATCTGAAATCAATGGAATTATATCACATATAGGAATAAATGTTTGTTTTACAAGTGTTTTGAATTCTTAAACCCATTTATTATTATCTATTGACAATTAAAACTATTACAATATTTGGTTTTATTAGTGTATTGTTAGATAAAACATAAGATTTGTTATATGTTAAAATTCGTAAACTTATTATAATTATTATTCTTAATATTTGCTATAATTTAAACGTGAACAACTTATGATTCTATCTTAAGTTTACTATCTAATTTAACAAAAACAATTGTCAAATTTAACTAAATTATTCATCAAACAGTTGAATTCTAACACGTTTCTTTGGCGGGTGAATCTCGTCATCATCGTCAACCTTATCGTCGGCAGGCTTATCGGGAGTCGCCTCGATCGGGTGATCTTCGATGGTAGCATCCGATTCACTGTCATCGTCAGTATCTGCTAACGCTACGCCTGTTGACTCAATGATTGCTTTTTCATGGCCATTCAATGCTAATTGACAAAACATTATAGTTTCACTAAACTGCACAGACCTCAACACGTCACTTGCGCGCTTCATCGACTTATTAATTATAATCGTTGGGAGTCTCTTCAAGTCTACACGCATGTTTTGTAGAGCATACGATCCTTTATAGGATGCCTCGTCTTGTCTTTCGACCTCAACTGAAGTAGATGAGATCATCGGTTCAGATATTACTGGGGCCATAAATGTATATTCTGGGTATATTAGGGCATCGCTTTTACCGACATTATTAACGGCCATCACTTGAAAATTATACTTGTGATTTTCAAGCAAATATATACGGATCGAACAATTCGTAGACTCAGTAGTTTTGGTTATCGGATTGTCACTTGTGCTAACATCTGTGGTTATTATGTTGTAATTATTTATTGCCACACCCCCGTTATTTGTGCTTGGTTTCCAATTAAGAACAATACTTGAGTGATCAATTGATAGAATTGTCAATGGGCCAATTGGAGGCGATGGTACGCATAATACCGTTAGTCTCACATCAATGATGTCTTTCCCGATTTCATTGTCGGCTTCGATAGTATAGACTCCTTGCATTTCTGGAGTTACTTGTGGTATTATAATCTCGGTAATTATATGACCAGATATTATTTGGATGTTATCATTTGATAATACTTTATTTTTGTAATTCCAAGTTATTTCGGGTACAGGCAAGCCGCTGAAACGAATCTTTCTTTGCAGTCTTTGACCGTTGTTTACTGTTAAACTTACGCTTCGGTCACTGTGAAATAATGGACGCTGTGCCGCATTTTCACAAATTGCAGTATCGGTTGTCGGTACTTCAGATATTTCATTAGGTGTTACAATTAATTCTCCATAATAATGCTTACTTCCGGTTGTATTGGTGACTTCTACTCGATATCTTCCGGTGTCATTTATTTGTGCTTTATAGATTTTAACGGTCGTCGTGTTTGACGAAGTATTAATACTGAGAACATTAGGTTCAGAGTTCAACGGTTTGTTTTTATGAAACCAGTAGACTACGGGTGCGGGATTGCCATAGAATCGTAGCATAAATTCTACGGTCTCGCCCACCGACACCGTCTTGTTGCAAAGCGTATTTTCAATTATTTTTGGCAAACCAGGGATGCTGATAGCTGCTATTTCTTTTGATTGAATGCTCGGATTGCTTTTACCATATCTGTTAGTAGCAAATACACGAAACTGATATTTGACTCCACGTTCGACGTTGAATAACTCGGTAGACAATGTGTTGGGAGGCGTACTAGCACTGTCTGTCCAAGATTTCTCGCGTTCGGCTCTTGATTCAATAAGGTAATGCTCTATTGGAGCGCCTCCGTCGGATTCGGGCACATCCCATGCGATCTTAATATAGGTATCGCGTCTGTCTATTACTCGAACGTTCAATGGTTTTGACGGCTTCTCACCTAACGGTGGACAACGATAGTTACCAGTTAATCGGTCTGACATTCCGATTTGATTTACGGCTCGAATAGAAATTTTGTAATTTTTGCCATCAATTAGATTTGATAAGATCGCATATTTATCAGGGGTTTTAATAACTTTTGCCCATAATTCTTTTTTATTATCGATTTTGAAATCGACTTCATATTCAGTTATTGGGAAGTGATTTTCGAAATCATCCTTTGGTTTTGACCACTCAATTCGACATTTGTCAGGCGGCATATGAACAAATCTTAACGGTTTGTCGAACCGTGGAGGACGTTTGCCAATTTTGAAGGTAATTGTAGTATCGAATTTTTCATTATTTGACACTACACGTAACACATAATCCCCGGACATAGCAATATCAGTGCGTTTAAGGATTATTCTGATCTCCTTTTCGTATTTATAGATGGTATAATCTGTCTCGTTTACTTTAACAAGTGATCCTATTCGTGAACAACGATAGAAAGTTGTTTCATAACGCGTTATCGGCAAAAGTTTATTATTGAATTTCAATCTTGCGGTGAACTGAGTATGAGCAGGCACATTAAAATGTGTATTTTCAAACTCTAGTTTATTGTTGTTACTATTAATGTATTTGTCACTATTGTTTTTGTCATTATTAATTTGTTTAGCGGGTCTTGTTTTGACTCTTAATTTTGTCTCAGTCATGCCATCGATGTCCACATGACACTCATATACACCCTCATCATCACTATGAATATTTCTGATTATTAGTGATCGAACATTTTTCTCATCGTTTAAACTGTATTTTGGGCTATCAACAATTAAGTCATGTTTCTTATACCACAACACTTTTAACCCTTCAAACGTCGTTTCGCACCTTAATAGAACATCTTCTCCACGATATCCAATTGTTTCAGTTGGTAGATTTCTGATGAAACCTGCGCCATCTTGTTCTGCGGGTAAGAGTCTATCAGGGCTAGTAGTTATCCGAGATATTGACGTGGTCATTGATTTAGATGTAGAGGGTGTGCATAAGGAAACAGTACTAGATGTAATTGCATTCGACGATTGTGTCGGCACCGCTGTGTCGGCACCGCTGTGTTGACTTATATGATGGATATCATATATGGTTAAAAGTTCGATCAGTTTTTGCTTTGCGCGATTGTTCGCCGGAAGTGCGTCTTTAAACTGTCTGACTGCTGTCGTAAAATTCACTAGCACTTGATTGCAATCTGCACTCATTTAGATTGTTCACGTTTATAATTATTATTACACTTATGGTTTATTATTTACTGTTACAAGGATAAGGATTGGGTGAACAAATAAAACAAAAATAATTGTTAATAAATTATTGTATATTGTTTGTTTTTAATTTATGGTAAACCAAGGTATACTTTGCGCTCATAACTTAATAGCTAAAATGTTTTATTTCCATTTCATAACCTTATAAACATTAAACTCAAATGGCCAGTTTGAGTTTACAATTTTAAATATCCGATTCGTTTATATAATTAATTGGTAACTTATTATATTGGTTTTAATACTTTATTTATAATTGAGTATAAAATGTGCAGTTTGTTTATAAATTATTTTACGTTAATTTATTAACTAAATTATATAATTTATGTAATTCATCATTGATTTAGTTATAGTCACATGTCTCATGTAATACTATGGTTATTTATCTTAGACTAATTGTCCTTGTTGTATAGTATGATTTTAGTTTTAAAATGATCATTGAGGTTAAAACCATATACATAAATGGCAATAAAATTTAGCAAGGTGATCTTGTACACTATTTGTGAGTTTTACAGATAAAAATTAAGATAATATACTAATTAGGATTTAAACACAATTCCTTTATTTTAATTAATTTTTATATAATTAGTGTTTGATTGTCGTTTGCATTAAGATACATTATTAAAATAATTATTGTAATATTTATAATGGGCATTATGAGTATTGTAAATAATGTAATTTGTGTTTAATGGTGTTCAAGATGACCAAGTTACAGATTTTAGCGTATTTTCATATTTTGGAAATAATGCGTATCTAGGTGAAGGAGGATGTGCATTTGTGTGATAGCGTGGACTTTGAAATTATTGTTATAATGTGAAAGTACATTCAATAAGTAGTCGAGTGATATATTTCATATATCCATACTCCATCGGGTCTGGCCGTAATGACCACTTTTATCGGCAACATTTTTGGAAATTAATTCAATTAATTTATGACTAAGTATGTGATGTTTGTATATAATTGAGTAGAATATAATTCTAGAGAAATTTTTAAATTTGGATTTATTTATACAATGTTATTTTAAAAATAAGAAATTTTGCAATAATTGTATACGTTATTTATAATGAGTAACGTAATTGTTTTACTTCACTCTCATCGATTTTAATTGCAATTACTGAAATAATTAAGTTAGTGAAATAAAATTTGGTAGAAAATTTTTTTATGCAAAATTTTTGGTATTTTATCAATATTTTTGAGCAAACTTCTTTAAAAAGAACATTACAATTGGTAAGATTACCATTTAGTATATTGATTCTGTTAAAACAATTTAAGAAATAATTTTATAATTATTATTAGCTATATTTTCATGTTTCTATTATTTATAATAAACACGTCTAAATTAAATAAATATACATTACATATATCATGTTAATGTTAATTATAGTTATTATGGGATGACCAATTTATTTTATGGGTAGACCATAACATCGAGTTAATATGAATAGGAAATATTTATTTGTAAGCATACTGCTAAGTCTGCAATGTATGTTTAACATGGGTTAATCCCATAAGACATATTTTTAAAGATTTAAAGACTATGGTTCAAGTTTATTTATTTTAACATGGGCAATTTTAACTTAGCAAGAACATGAGTAATTCTAAACCTATAGGTATCGTTATGTCTATTGGAATAATACAATCCTATGGACCATGCTAGATGTATAGGTAATTTTTAATATATGGGACTCTAATTAAATATGTAAATTATACAAAACTATTGTTTCAGCATTACCTGAATTGTGGTTAACATAAAACATAGCTATTTTGTGGTTTTTATTTGTATAGGTATTTCGATTCAATAACCATGATAAATGTGAATACAAGGTAATTTAGGGTTTTATAGCAATTAGCGTAATATCGGGATAGTATAAAATAATAGTCTAAAGTTCCTAGATTAGATAATTTTATTTGTGTAATTATTCCAACATTTTAATTTAAAACAATTTGCTCATGCTCATAATAATTTGTGAAATATGACTGTAATTTTTAATAGCTTGTTATATAATTGTTTGGTTAATATAACCGCAACAATAAATTATTTTACATAGCTGTAATTTAAATTTATATAATTATCTTGTACGATAAATTTTGTATATTGGTAATGTATAAGATGCACCTAATTTTTGTATATTTTTGTTAAGCTTGATGGTTAATTAATCAAGGTTAACTATTATTTCTGGATTTATTGAAACTTCATTATAACAATGTTCAATTTTAAACAAAAATTCATTTATTTTATAAATTATCTTATTGCAAAATTAATGGTTTAGGCTGTTTATAAAATTTATCTAGTAACATAATAAGGGACTATACCATGGTCGACTTTACATATATTTTTGTTATTGTAATAGTTATGTAAGTTTTACGTTTATTACATTTAAGTCTAATATAATCATAATTTCTGTTAACTAAATAAGGTCTAATTTGACCATAATAAGTGTAGTAATTTTGCAATAACAAATTAATAATTTATAAATTATTAAGATAATAAAACAAACACAAATAATAGATACTTTCAGTCAAGCAATAATAATTTTAACTTTTATATATTTATTATCTAGATCAAGTATTTATTAATTATTTAATAAACTGATAATTTGAATGTAATATGCCTAATTATTATAATACTGATTTACAAATGTTTATTTGCAACATTTCGCTATAAAATCTAGAAAGTATACTTTTAGAATAAATTTTATAATAAATATAATGTCAACATTTAATTTAAAAATAGCTTGTTTATAAATTTTGGCATAATCACAAACTTATTTATTTAGGAGGTAAAAGTAGGTATAATAAGGTTATTTTAACAGTATTTTATTATAATGTCTAATAATTATATAATTAATTTTATTTTGTTGCTTATTTAAATACCGTAATTAATTTGTACCATTTTAAACAAATTTTAATTATTTGTCAAAAGAAATTAAATAGTGAACATTTTATAATCCTATGCGCATTCTGGTTTAATGATTAATCTTATGGCATTCATTTAGTATTGAATTGAAATTTAAAAGTAATTATAAAGGTCAATTAGAATAATGTATTTGTTTAATATGGTTTAACCTAGAGTAATACACATTAATGATTGTAAATTTAAATTTTTAATAAATAATTTTTTTTGATACCCGTATTTAGCCGTACATACCGGTGCTTGGTTATGATTGATATTTAATTATTTATTTTAACTTCATAATAAATATTTTTTTATAAGTGTTACTATACTAGCCACTATTCGTTAATTATTTTACTTAAATAATTTATTAAAGGTCATATTTGTATATTTTAGTGCCAATAGGTGGTAGCCAAATTTTAGTTGCCTATTAATACAACTCTAAATATTATCTATTGTACGGGTTATTTTTAGATATTTAATCAAGATTAATTAAAATATTTTAATATAAAATGTATAATTTAACACGAGCATAATAATAACATACATTCCTATAACAATTGTATGTTTTAGCTTGTTGACCCAAGTAACCAAAATTGAATTATACTAATTATATTCTGATAACTTATTAGACTAGTTGAGTTAGGTAATTTTAAACCTCAGCACAACTATCTAAACGTAATATGCTTGACCAATTACTAAATTACCAGGCTAGTTATAATTTACAATTTATTATGTGTCAATAGAAATTATAAGTAAACACTGTATAACTAATTCATTACTACATTCACATTATTATACAAATAACAATATTTATTAAACTGGTTGTAGGTAAGTTTTGGCAGGGCTTCAAGGTTACTAGTTCATAATAAAGTAAATGTTTAGTTATTAAAATAGATAATTCTTATTATTAGGTAATATATTTGAATATTGCGTGTTGTAAATATTTTTACGTTATTTATTAGTAGCGCGTATGTTTAATTAATTACTGTAACAATAGAGGGTAGGTCAATCTCACTTGCATGTTACTAATGATAGTGTAATTATTTTATGATGATTAATTAATTGTTGCTAAAATAATCACAAAATAGTTGTATTTTATAACCAAGGTAGTAATTTATACGGACTGTAGTATAACGCAGATTTATTTATGTACTAGATAATTAATTCTATAGTTTATTTAGATTCCCAAATTTATAAAATTTGATTGTAATCTACAACTTTAAATTATTACTTTCATTATGATAGTTACTAGAATAATTTATTTGTTGAGTAATTGACCACTTTACATATGAATTTTTTAATTACATTTTAATATGTGTTTTGTAGTTGTTTTAGTGTAAATTATGTATAAACTCTATTATTTGTTTACAGTTTGTTATTTATTATAGATTGCTTAACTGAAAGTCAATAATAATATGTAGACTGTAATACAATATTATGACATGATAAATTATTTAAAGCAGCTTTAACAATAATAATGAATTAATTTTTATAGCTTACGACAAACAAATTTTTATAATAAATTTTCATTATACATTATTTATTTAGATTTAAATATGTGAACATTTTAAATGCATAGTATACAAGTAACTATTTATCATTTACTATTTTACAGAGTCCATCAAATTTTATATTTATTTTAACAAAGCATAAACATGTGTTTGTAATTGCAACTTTTAATGTTAAATAGTATAACTAATAACAACATATAATTTATGTGGTATTTATAACTAGATTACAGTATTTTTAGCATATAAATCAGGTACATATTTAAGTAATTTGTAATATAATTTTAATAGTTGCACATAATACAGTAATAATTAATAAATAACTAAATTAAACCCAATTTATTATTGTTACTTATAAATGTTATATTTATGCAAATGTATCATTGAGTACTATTAAAGTATACGTGATCACTAGCGATCATTATCTCCTAATGTTAATTGTATAAATACTTATGCTATTATAATTATAAATGATTATTAGTAAAGGCATGCAGATATTATATATACTGATTACTCATAATTT
>CAJPIZ010002740.1:0-12973 GCA_905368565.1 Medioppia subpectinata
CTCTGTTTAGAATGTAATTCATATTTTTAACAACAATTGAGTTAAATATTATGTTATGTTTATGTGGAAAGCTATTCGGATTGGAGAGAGAGAGAGAGAGAAGAAAACATATTAAAACATATTGAAATGTGTTTCAATTTCAGCTTTATTAACAAATGGATTGAATCGACAATAAATACGGTAAATTCAACGGAGGCCAAAAATTTAGTAAAAATGTATCTGGCTCCTATTACACTATACGCAGCGCCCACCAGTTTAACCAAGGTGCGTAAATGCGATTGGGCTGACATACCGGCCCCTTCAGGCCCTCACCGAAAGTCAGTGCACGTTCTCGTCGCCAAAGCGTTGATCAATATCGACACTAAGCAACAAAAGCAACAATAATTTAGAATATTCTACAATATTTAGAATTTTGAATAGAATTTGTATATAAAATTGCTCTACTTTTTTAATTAAATTAAAAATTTCAATTAAATAAAATATAAAAACATACATCACAATAGGTTCGTTATTTAAATTAAATTAAATTAGGTGCAATTAAAAACATTTGACGTTTTACAAGTTAAATTTATTTCCAACTCAAATTTAAATGGCTGATCCCATTTAAATAGTATTTATTAATATTTTATTTTCCAAGTGATAATTGTGATCACTATAATAATGAGCATGATATTTTTAATACGATTCATGTTTTAATAATGATGCCAATTGAGTGTACAATACAATAAATTTATATTCAATAATTTTCTCATTATGATCTCACAGTAAAAGGTTATGTTGTAATAAAATATGTAAAATATTATTCTACGTTATTTATAAAACTACATAATGTAAAAATTGCAAAAATAATTGAAAATATTTATTCAAATAAAAATAATAATTAATTTAATGTAAATTTCATTTTATCTTTACAAATATTACAACTATTTTAAATGTAGCACTCAAATTACAGTGTAAAAAAGGCTTATACGTGTGAAATTAAATAAATTACATTATTAGTTATTATTTCATAACATTTGGCAAACTCAAACATGTTTACAAATAAAGTTTATAGATTTTAATGGCATGTTTGCAATATTGCGTTAGATCTCAAATGCCCGGACTGTCCTGACGAAATATGGACCGTTGGTCATCCTATTATATTCCACATTTTGATATAGATTTCGCAGGAATTTCTCGTCCTTATGCAATCATTTGTGAGTACACATTATTGGCTGTGAGCTCCACACACCCCACACACAGCCAATCATATTGCTGTAGTATATGTACGTGTACTCACAAATGACTGCATTAGGACGAGAAATTCCTGCGGAGTCTTTAATACAGTATAGGTAAAGTTTTTGCATATAGTCTTATATTGAAAATAGTGAACAATACATATGGTTTATAATAATTAATATTTTAATAAAACGAATCCAATTACTTATTACATTTGCAAACTTCACAAACATGTTTACAAATAAAGTTTATAGATTTTAATGGCATGTTTGCAATATTGCGTTAGATCTCAAATGCCCGGACTGTCCTGACGAAATATGGACCGTTGGTCATCCTATTATATTCCACATAAATTATGTCATATCCATTTCAAAAACGTATATCAGAATATAACTTTTATCACTTGTTATGTATACCAAATATTATTAATTATAAAATTATTTTGCTTAGGTTAATGAATAATGTAAACGTTTGAAGTCAAATTGTCGTCTATTCCCAACTCAGTTCCTCATAACGTATTTGATTTGATTTTGATTTACAAAATATACTATTAATTGAAAATAATCGTAGAAAATGTCAAACACTTGTGACTCGGATGTAGTGATCAGTGGAATGAGTGGTCGGTTCCCACTGTCGGACTCGACCGATGAGTTCGCCCGCAATCTCTTCGATGGCAAAGATCTGGTCACCGATGATGACAGTCGTTGGCCTAAAGGTATTATTACATTAATAAGTCAACCAATTTTTACATTTATGGTTTAATGACGTTATCTTAAATATTTAACTAAAACAAATTAATTAAATATTTAAAATATTATATGATAAATATAAATAACTAGAATAAATGCACAACATTGTAATAATTATATAATTAAACATAACTTTATATGATTTTTATTTAATATCGAGGTATTAATGATATATCGGGAAGAATGGGACGAATCAAGACTTACGACAGATTTGACGCACAATTCTTTGGTTATAACGAATCGGTGGCTAAAGAAATAGATCCACAATCGAGACTCTTATTGGAGGTCACATACGAAGCCATAATGGATGCCGGTATTCATGTTTGCAAACTTTACTTTTTAGTTTCATATACAGTATTCCTGAAAATAATTTACACTGTATTTTACAATTTGACATAAACTATAAATTGGTTCGGGCGACTGGATAGCACTTTTATGTGCCCGAAACTAATTGACACATTAGTCATTAGTACACATTTTCAATGCTAATTAATATGTAAAGCCCAAGCCTAGAGCATCGACCCGTATTATTTAATACACTGTATATAATTTGTGTTTTAGGCATTCACCCGAATGAAATAAAAGGCACACAAACGGGTGTATATGTTGGGGCTCTGGTCTATGGGTTTACCCAAGGATTCCCGGAGTATATACAGAATGACAGTCCAAAGAGTGTCCGTAACTCCAATATGGCTTCGATGGGAAACGCAAAATGCCTTTTCGCCCAAAGAATATCCTATGTGTTTGACTTTAAGGGACGCCGTAAAAAACACCTGAGGCGGACAAGAAGGTCAAACTGGCGTAATTGCGATCGGAAATTACTAAACTTAGTTCCATAAATGCATCTATACTAGAAATATTAATTCCATTACAACTAATGTACATAATCAATTAAGCAATTGATTACAATCTTATCCTAAAACTGGGATAAACTCCCCAACATATTATATAGGGAGAAATCACCAGAAGGGGAGATAAGTTTATGGTTGCAAAGACAAATATAAGCCCCAAACCCTCGGCTCTGATGTATTAACGCATAAATAATGCCCCGACCATTAAGATCACAACCAATTGAAAGAATCCTTTTATGTTATTTATGTTATATCCAAATATAATTGAAAATGATTTGAATGTTTTATTGATATACAAAATGCAGGAAATATTGATTACGCGATAGTATGCGGAACACACATGTCATTTGAGCCATTCATTAATCAATGGCAACAATTGATTGGCGTTTGTTCTCCGAGAGGAGTGTCCGCAGTATTTGACGAGTCGGCCGACGGTTATGTCAAGTCGGAGGCCGTGAGCTGTCTATTCCTGCAGCGGAGACGCGACGCCCGCCGAGTGTGCGGACACGTATTGGCCGCTCGTATAGGTATGGATGGGAACAAAAAGTTGGGACAATTTTATCCGTCGGGCGAATCTCAGGCGGCGTTAATGAGAATGACATACAGAAAGGCAAACATCGATCCGTTAAGACTGACGTACTTTGAGTCCCACTCGACGGCCACTAAAGCTGGAGATACCGAAGAAGTGAAGGCCATATACAGCGCGTACTGCGAGAACCGGACCAAACCATTACCGTTGGGGGCCTTAAAGAGCAATATGGGTCACTCGGAGGGCGCCTCTGGAGTGGTCTCTATTGTCAAAGTGTTGATCGCATTCGAGAATCAATGCATTCCTCCAAACATTAACTTTAATACTTTAAAGCGAGAGTTGAGACCATATTTTCCACCCCTTATGCCTATTATTGCAAAATATGCTTATATTCCAGGTTTGTGTGCATAATATTGTTTTAATTCTAACATTCAGATTCGTCAGCCTTTTCTGCTGTTTATTGGCAAATGAAACGGTATCTTAAAATTTTCAGATTTAATTAAACATTAGACAAAATTTAATCGTATGTAACTAATGTACGCGAAATATACCCGCATATAATTGTACAATTATGTAAACTGAAATTTAGTTAATTTAGATACAATTAATAAACTATCTTACATGTACTGTACATTAAATATAATTTTGAACGCTGTTAGTTAAGGCACTTAAGGCATAGGCACAGACGTATGGTATTGCTTGTAGTCGTTATTAAAATCAATATCTAAAAGGTTTGGCGGCAGTGAATAACTTCGGAATCGGCGGCTCTAATGCACACGTATTGCTCGAACCCAACCCTAAAGTGGGAACCAGTGATGGCCTCAGAATCGCGGAAACCATTCCCAGAATTGTTAATATTTGCGGACGAACTGAAGATGCGGTCAAATATGTGATGGATTTCATACAAAACAACCCAAAGAGAGTGACGAATGACTTTTTGGCACTTTTGGCCCACACTATGAAATACACGCCTAATGTTAATTCAGCCGGATTTCCGTATAGGGGTATAGATTTGTTAAATGTGCTATAAACTTAATTATAAAGTTGTATTATTTTAGGTTCACTTATAATAAAGAAAGTTTCGGAAGAAAGCAATGAAATAAAATATAAATACGAGAGACAAATAGGAGAAATGAAAAGTAAAAGTATAAGACCTCTATGGCTAGTGTTCCCGGGTTTGGGCGGTCAGTGGCCGGCAATGGCTAAGGCTTTGATGACAATCAAGATATTCGCCGATAAAGTGGAAGAATGCTATCAAATACTACACGAGTTTGGAATCGATTTGAAATATTATTTGTTATCTGAAGACAAAGCATCGATGTCTTCAGTAAACGCAAAATTTTGTTCGACAATTGCTTTAGAGATAGCGTTGTTTGAAGTGATGAAAGCGCTGGACATCAAACCCGACGGTATAATTGGCCACTCGTTCGGAGAGATAGCCTGCGCTTACGCTGACGGGTGTCTCACCACAAGAGAGGCACTTGTGCTGACGTACGCGCGAGCGATGGTTTCAAAACAGTTTAAACATTTGATACCTAAGGGACTGATGGCTGTCGTCGGTCTGTCCAAAGAAAATGTTATGCATTTGTGTCCGAAAGAGATATTCATTGCCTGTAATAACGCCAAAACGGATGTTGTATTGAGTGGTAATTATAGACTTTCATCAATTAAAAGAAATCTATTCCATGTATAGATGTGGAGTAAACTCCGCTTTCCATATGCTATTATTTGAAAATCAAATTGTGACCAATGGATGAGAATATTTATAGACCATTTTCTTTGTGGACATATAATTTAAATTGTATTTTTAGGTCCAATGAATGAAATGAAAGAATTGATGAAAACATTGGAAGAGAACCGAGTATTTGTGCGACAATTAGAAAGCAATGAAATCCCATATCATTCACAATATCTGCAGCCAATTGTAGAACCGATGAAACAAATTATTAGACAATATGTGAAAATTCGTGAAATCCGTCCCAAGAAATGGTTGTCCACTTGTATTATGACGGATGAAAAGATATTGTCAGTGAATTACATGACCGACGAGTATTTCGCACACAATTTGCTAAATGAGGTTAAATTTTACGATCGCTTACAGCAACTGCCCTCCGATGCGATTGTGTTAGAGCTGAGCCCACACTCACTCTTCGGCCGCACTGTTGCGGAAACTCTTCCCGACTCTACGTATATATCGCTCATTAAAAAGGACTCAAACAATACAAATATGGATATGTTTTTGTCGGGTTTGACACAACTCTACGAATTGGGCTTTAATTTGGCGATCGATAAACTCTACTCACGGGTCGAGTGGCCGGTGGCCAGGAATACGCAGTCCATCGCATCGCTTATCCAATGGGATCACAGCCACAGATATGTCACTAAACTCTATCCCCATAACTATAACCGTCTGAACGCGTCGGACATGAATGAAGTCATTGATCCCACTCTAAAAGAGGACGCATTTTGTTTGGACCACCGATTGAATGGTCGGCCAGTATTTCCGGCCGCAAGATATCTGTTATTAGTTTGGCAAATGGTTGCATCCGGTTTGGGCACATCATGGTATAAATTGTCGGTCATATTTGAGAATGTTCAGTTTATAAATTTTGTCCTGCTATCTGAAACCTCAACAAATGAATTGCAAATCAAATACAGTCCAAAATGGTTGCATCCGGTTTGGGCACATCATGGTATAAATTGTCGGTCATATTTGAAAATGTTCAGTTTATAAATTTTGTCCTGCTATCTGAAACCTCAACAAATGAATTGCAAATCAAATACAGTCCAATTTCAGGTATAAGCGATTGTATTATACTGTATATTAGGTTTGGGCACAAACTTTAATAACTTTGTAATTTAACCATAGTTTGATTGCAAAAATAACAATTTAATTATATAAATCTATATTAGAAAATTTAATTATAATTAATGCAAAATGCTATCATGACCAATAGTTTGTCCCCAAACGTAGTACAATTGTAAACTTGTAAAATAAATTCATAAAATTTATTTATAAATTCATTTATAAATTTATTCATAAAAATTATTTAATAATACATACTTATAGATGAATTTGCAATTATGGAGACCGAGAGGGAATGCGTTCGCGGATACATACGGGTTGTGGCCAACAATGACATCGTCCTAATGGCACAGAACAAACTCAATGGCGTTGAGCACAGACTCTCTCACTGCGAGTATAGGCTGGAAAGGGATGACATTTATAAGGATTTACGTATTCTGGGCTTAGATTACGGCACAGAGTTTCAACGTCTCCGTAGAGTCGCTACAAATGATTTCAACGAAATGTACGGATTGTGTGAATGGGACGGAAATATTGTCACATTTCTGGACTCATTGTTTCATTCGGTGTATTTGTCGGTATCCTATCGTAAGCTTATGGTACCGGTTGTGGTCAATAGGATTAACATCGATCCGCAGGTCTTATTGCGGGCACTCAAACAAAACAGAATTATTGAGCAAGACGTTGAAACAACCAAAATGGACCATGATCATCAAAATGATTACAACATATCCCCTAATTTGGATATTCCGGGAACTTTACTCATAAATACCGGTAGGTTTGCATTATTTTCGGCAAATATACCGTTTTATTACAATAAAAAGCGCAACCAATTGGTTACGTATGGCATCGAAGTACAGGATTTAATAACACAACCGATACCTAGAAATACTAATACAAAACACTTAACACTCGATTCGTATGAATTTGTTGCCAACGAAGACATGGAGGCTATCGATGATTGCCATAAGATTGTGATTGAAGAATATCTCGATGTAAATAGTTTTTTAATTAATGTTAATTCAAAATATATTATAAAATTAATTAATTACTCAATATATTTAATAGGTTTGCAAATCTATAGCGTTAAAAGTCAAACATTTGAATTTCAAGATTTTATGTGATTTTGATAAACTTAATAATATCACCGAAAATATGATACAAAAGTATAGAAATAAAAACCATGAAAATCATGTAATGTTTAAATTGTTGGACAAAATGCACACAATAGTTAACAATAATAAAAAAGACGATATCAATAATGTTATGCAGAATATTCAGCAGAATCTAGAATACAATTTAAACAATGATTTAATAAATCAAATTCAAGCAAATGAACGCATCATTAGATCTCTCGTTGACATTGTCTGCGAAAATATTCCACAAAAACATGAAATAAAAGTCACAGAAATTAATTTAAGTAATAATTTATTGGTTAAAGAAGTGGAAGAGTTTATTAACAAATTCGTTATAATACCCATTGATATCGATTACAGTATATTTGTTAAGGCAATCAATGGTGAGATTGAAGAGTACAAACATAACGTTATTGAATGGGATTTTAAGAGTTCATTAAATTTGAAATCAAATCATTTGATTATATTTCGAGATTCACAAGAATTATGGGAAACAGATTTGACAGCATTTGTACAAGACTTGTATGACTCAATACAAACCAATGGATTCTTATTATCTGTATTTCGGTATAAGTTTACGGAACCGGAGATTTTAATCATGTCTTTGAATGAAAATTTGAAAATCAATTGCAATAATAAATCATTTGAAAAGCGAATAAACGATTTTATAAGCACCGCAAATAATATGGGATTTCATTTAATAAGTAGTAAATGCGATACAATTGCAACGAAAGCCCTATTGTTAAAAAAAATCACACCAATTGTCAAAATTCCGCAAAATGACGAAATAATTATAATAAATACTGATTACAAGCAATGGTTTGATTTAATAAAAGCCAAATTTATTGAAAAGCGAGATAATAATCAAAACGATAGACATGTATGGCTTGTGGCGAATGACTCGTGTATTAACGGAATCATAGGTTTAATGAATTGTTTGCGATTAGAACCGGGAGGAGAGGTATTCCGCTATATCTTCCAAGAGATAATAATCAAAACGATAGACATGTATGGCTTGTGGCGAATGACTCGTGTATTAACGGAATCATAGGTTTAATGAATTGTTTGCGATTAGAACCGGGAGGAGAGGTATTCCGCTATATCTTCCAAATGGACACCAATACTGACGCTAACATTGACTTCAATACTAAACCCTATTCCGAAATATTGGCCAACGATTTGTTCGCTAATATTATCAAAGGGGGAAAAGTGGGAACTTATCGACACTTAAAACTTCCCAAAGATTACGACAAATGCCTATCAAATGATTATTATCTAAATGTGAGACAAACACGTGATTTGTCTTCACTTCAATGGTTTGATTCTCGAAATATTGCTGACGTGAAAGAAAAATATTTAACTAATAATACAAAAACATTTCAAAATAAAGTACATATTTATTACACGGGTTTAACTTTCAAGGATATCATGCATGCAACCGGTAATTTAACTTGATGATTATTGTTTATATATTTTAAATGTCTATATTTATGTCTATATTAATCAAGGTCGTATTCCAATGGGACCGGAAAAGCTATACACCAATTGTTTATTTGGTTTTGAATACGTGGGCCGTAGGGCTGACACCGGGGAACGGGTGATGGGACTGGAGTTCGGGCGCATGTTTTGCACGTCAGCCAACGTAGCGGACAATTATATGACTGATATTCCCGAACACTGGTCAATGGCAGAGGCGGTCACTGTGTTGACCACATATAGTACTGTACACTACGGGCTCATCAAAAGGGCAAATCTTAGAAAAGGTTTGTTTGATTATTAAAACACTATTTCTGTTATTTAATATCAATTTTCGTATAAAACAGGCGAAAGTGTTTTGATTCATTCGGCGGCGGGAGGTGTGGGTCAGGCGGCTATCAATGTGTGTAAACACTATGAATGCGATATCTATGCGACGGTCGGCTCCGAAGAGAAGAAACAGTTTTTGATTAATGAATACAATATTCCGGAGAAACAGATATTCACTTCAAGAGATATACTCTTCAAGAATGAGATAATGGATGCGACGGACGGACAGGGAGTGGATGTTGTGCTCAATTCACTGACGGGTGAGAAACTGAGCGCCGGTTTAGAGTGTCTGGCGATTAGCGGACGGTTTGTAGAGATAGGAAAGTATGACATGTTTTACAAGAATCAGTTGGCAATGAATAACTCCATTCATGACATACAATTCATAAGAGTTTTCTTGGATTACGTTATTATGAATGATATCTACTATTTAAACGAGTTTTACGATTGGATGCATAAGAACAGTACGAATGGTTGCGTAAAACCATTGAACTATACTATGTTTGAAGCCAAGGATGCGGACAAAGCGTTTCGTTATATGACAAGCGGTAAACACATCGGAAAAGTCATCGTAAATATGAGGGACGAGGAAAGGGAAAGAACTGCCCTTACATTCATTAAACCGGTTCCCAAACTATTGGTTTCCGTTAAGACTTATTTCAATCCAAATAAAGTTTATATAATAACCGGAGGTTTGGGTGGTTTTGGTCTGGAATTGATTCCATGGATGCAATCATTGGGCGCACGAAAATTTGTGGNGTTTCGGTTAAGACTTATTTCAATGCAAACAAAGTCTATATAATAACCGGAGGTTTGGGTGGTTTTGGTCTGGAATTGATTCCATGGATGCAATCATTGGGCGCACGAAAATTTGTGGTCACTTCCAGGTCTGGCCTTAAGACTGATTATCAGAAAAATCAAACTATGGTTTCGGTAACTCTTTATGCGAACGCATTTGCGAAGAGAGACGAAGGGATGGATTGCATGGACTGGCCGTACAGTACGGACCCATCGGTGATGTGGGAGTGTTTGAGAGCACATCTAATAAGTCATCGTTTGTTTCTACTGTCAAAAAACAACGAATCCATTGGTGTTGCGATGTTTTGGACAAATTGCTGACAATTAACAAACCGATTGTCACGTCATATATAATACAGGTATAATATATACAGTGAACTTTCCATATAGTAATTCATTATACAGTTAATTTTCCATATATTGGTCGAAATATTGGTATATTTGGTTATACTGTAATTTGCTTCTTCCACGCTCTTTATGTTTTATAATATGAGACAACTATTTATTTTGCCTAAAAATGATTTGATATAAAGAAGTTTTAATGCAATTCATAACAAACTTTACTTTTATATCTTAAAAACACTAAACAATCTAAAATCAGTGAATATTTCTAATCTAGCATACATAATAATATTATGTCATTTTTGTTTTTAATATTATATTCCCTACTTTTCATTGTATTAATAGTAGATTCCATAGAGTGAACATTCTATACAATGTACTAAAATCTTCTCTAACTGCTCCAACACTGTATGGAAAGTCCATTGTATCGATCAATACTATAAACCATAAACAATATTATGTAAAATTTAATTAAAAATATTTAATTAAAGGATAATTCAAACGAAACGAAAGAAACGGATGGAAAACATAAGCGAATAATTGTTGACTTTTGGAGAACAGTAGGCATTGATCCCAAGTGTACACCAAATGACACCACTTTAGCCGATATTGGATTGGATTCAATGTTTGCCGTAGAATTGCAACAGGAATTGAACCGTTCGTACCATGCTCATTTAACAATTACACAGTTAAAAACCATCACAATTGGTATGCTTAAGGAGTTCGAGAGTGGTGTCGATCATACACTTCGCGCATACATACAAAAGCTGACTAAACAATAAACATTAGATCATATTTGCCAAGTGTTTAGCACTTATAAATAGGTTAATTAAATTGATTTAATATCAATAATTAAAGATCTCTCACAATTTGTAGCCCATTTATAATTGTTTTGTTTTACATTTAATATTTAGTCCGTTTTAATGATATTTTATATTAACTAAAATTCTCAAAAATTTCAAATATCATTTTAAAAATAAGAAAATTATAGTTTGTTATTATACAGTAAGATAGTATTTACTAGTATTTACTAGTTTGTAGATAGTATTTACTAATCAATGGTTAGTAATCATTAGACTTAAAAGGAATGGTATGTGCATATTCAGTACGGTCCATAGATTTATTTACCGTCGGGAAAATCTGCCAATGGCCAGAAATAACCGAATTATTGACAAAATTCGAAATAATTACATAGCATTCAATTGAATGTTAAAAGCAATAAAAAGTTGTGATGAGTCGTGATTCACACATAGCACAGGGCCATTCACCACAAGTCTATGCATTGAATGCTATGTAATTATTTCGAATTTTGTCCATAATTCGGTTATTTCTGGCCATTGGCAGATTTTCTCAACGGTAAATAAATCTATGGACCGTACTGAACATGTACATACCAATCAGAATGGGCAAAGTTGTCATAAGATTTAAAATAATTTGTCATTTGTACTATTTAATTAAAATAATATTATAGTCAAATAAATGTCAAATGATATATTAATCATAAATATTGTAATCACGCTATAAGAATAATACTAAAAAGGAAAATATTTCAATAGCAAATTGCTTAGCCCATTCTGATTGGTATGTACATGTTCAGTACGGTCAATAGATTTATTTACCGTTGAGAAAATCTGCCAATGGCCAGAAATGACCGAATTATGGACAAAATTTGAAATAATTACAGAGCAATCAATGCATAGACTTTTGGTGAATGAACCTGTGCTATTTGTGAATCACCACTCTACACAACTTTTTATTGCTTTTAACATTCAATTGAATGCTATGTAATTATTTCGAATTTTGTCCATAATTCGGTTATTTCTGGCCATTGGCAGATTTTCTCCACGGTAAATAAATCTATGGACCGTACTGAACATGTACATACCAATCAGAATGGGCTAAGCAATTTGCTATTTAAATATTTTCCTTTTTAGGATAAAAAGTCAATAATTACTAATCATTTATTAAATGACAATTTGTTTTATTCTGTATCAAATAAAATAATTTTTATTTTATAAACATAATTCATTTTAAAATATAAATAATAAAAAGTGTGTAATAATTGAGTTCAAAGTGTTGGCCGAAATGCGACCGCAAATCAATTTCCACATCTCTTTCCACGACTCGGACGACAGGTATAGAGATGTCTGCGTTTACGTCAACACCAAAAACAATCTTCACGTCAAAAGATTTAAAGCCATCAAACATTTCTATCACAAACTAACCCCTGTTTTGTGTCTTTATTCATATTTAATGCAAACATTTTTTTAGTTTTAGTTTTATATTTATTGTTAAATTATTATTTGTTAAATAGTTATGAATACAAAAATTTAATTGTGTTTTTAATGCTATAATTAATACTATTTTTTGCAAAACTGTTTAAATATTGCGACGAAATGTGAGATAAATGAGTGAAATGTTTGGTCTTTGATATGAAGCGAAATGACATCACATGTTATTCCGTGGGTTTTGGGGGACTCTTAGCCGTGGTTTTGTCCGCATTTGTCGGTGTCTTCTTCTTGTGTCCCTTATATCCCGAAATAGACTTCACGAGACCTCCTCTGGTCAGCAGCTGCTCGTAGTATTTGGTCCCGTCGTCCGATTGGGCGGTCCTATCGCCAGGTGTGGCCTCAGCCCCGGCCACCGCTTCTGTTGACTGATCCGCCGGTGACTCGGGTTTGACTGGCGATGGTTTCGGTGTCTTTCGTGATGTGGTTCTCGACATTTTGGTCGGCGTT
>CAJPIZ010002741.1:0-10726 GCA_905368565.1 Medioppia subpectinata
CTAATATTTACTCATAATATAATTTTTGATATAAAAATAGTATAAAAACAGGGCATATAATGAATAAGAAGTGTAACGATTGGAGTGAATAATACTTTGCAAATTATCAAGGTAGTGCATACAACACGTCAAGTTATAAAGAACATTAGGGAAATCCTACTTTAGATTAAAAGGGCAATTCTTTTATGATACTATTTATTGTATTAAGTTATAAAAAGTTGTTTCTTGGAACTTAAATCTAGATAAGAAAAATTATAAATAATTAAATATTTATCTCTTTATTATTGTATTTTCTTCCCACATCAAAAGCGTTACATTTATTAAATTTTAATGTTTAATTGTAAAATACATTTGAATAATCATAATGTGTTTAACAGATCACTGTTTTATTTATTAGACAACATATTATTTTTATCATTATAATTGTTGCACTTAATACCTGTCATTGCATATTTTAATTTAACAATGCTTTTTACGGTATGTATGGTATATATTAGAGACTATTGGTTTTTTAATTTCCTGTAATTATTATGTAGATTTATAAGTAATTTAATTCATTAAATTAGTTTACTATTTAGAAATAAAGGTAAAATTAATAACTTATGTGATCACTTTTGATATAGTCCGTCATTATATGATTGATTTATGTCTACGTACAACATAAAGCTAATCAAACTATCTATTTTCGATTAAGTGTTCACTCAAATTATAAATATGGTTTTCAAAATTCCTGTTTAAACAATTATTATTATTACTTAAATAAACATTTTTATTAAATAAGAGTTTAATTGTATAATTAAATTACAACTAGTAAAATAAAAAAATTATTTTCAATGCTTTTATATAATTTAATAGATTATACGATTAATAGATTAATAATATCCGCAAGCTCCACCAAATCCATTATTGACTTGTGTTATACATTTAATATTCCCATATAGTTTACATTTAATAAATAATTACAGTTTGTCTGCACTATTATCATGTAAAAAGTTATGTTTAAAAACCATAGAGTCTATGGCAAAGACAAATCCATTAATATTTAGAGTTGGCATAAGAACTATTAAATTAAGATTAATAAATTGTTTAACAGTAATATTACACCCATTGTATGCCTGCTCACAAGTCCCGTATGACTTATATCATATGCTATTACCACAAATGTGGTCAACAGTTCCCGTTTGAAGTCTTTTACAATATGTATCTGAAGAACTCGATGACCATACCATCGATGCCACCGATTGCCACATATTTGAGATAATTATAATAAATAAATAATATTTAGAGATTGTATTTAATATCACACTTAATTAATTAACAATTGTGTTAAATATAATTAATAAAAGAAATCAATTATAAGTAACTTTAATAATGTATATAAATTCATTGTCTAATAATAATTCAATTTTAATTTCCATATTAATTCATTTAAAATATTTATCTCAAACATTAAAAATAAAAAGTTTTTTATTTGTTATAAAAAAGTTGTTTTTTAGTGCCGACAAAAAAGCTGTAATTTTAAGCAAACCTTTTCACTGCATATGAAAACACGTGAAAAAAATCATCTCAAAAGTGACCACAAAATTAATTATCCGTTCAATTAGTCCTCATATTAGTCTTTATTAAGAGGCAATTATCACCAAAACGATGGCCCACTCGACGAATATCATCGTCGATGGACTGCCGAAGAATTTGGTCAACAATATCATCGAATCGGCGGTAAATATAACCACTAATACATAGCGACTAAACACACGTTAATTATATGTGAGTATCGGTTGTCCCGCAAAACAGTTACCGAAAGGCGTGTTTGTGAGCGAAGAGGCCATGAATGCCATTCACAAGAGCGCCACCGTATTTATCATCCAATCGGTGGCCAACGCCTGCCTGTCGGCCAACAGCGACCACTTGACGCCAGATATGATCATCGCTGCGACCAAAGCCATGGGTTTCGACGCCTTTGAACACCCGTTACGCCAACGACTCAATGGTTTGTCGCTTTGTTTTTATGGTTTCAATTTGTATTTTGTTTTTTAATTGCATTTTTGTTGTTGATTTGTTAAGAGTTGTCACAAAACAAGACAACAGATGATAATCACATTTCTAGTAATGACAGCAAAAGAGTCCGCAAATGAAGATATCGTTTGAATGATATGAGAGGACAATCCAGAGGTCGATAATAAGGATAATTTGTTAATTAAAATTAAATTATTGAAACTATTTGTCAATTATTATGAATGTCTTTCTCAATAGTTTTGTATTAATTTTTATCTTTTAATTAGAAATATAATACTTTTCTTTTCTTTCAATAATTTATTTAATGAGTGATTATTAATAATTTGCTAATTAGTTATTAAAATTTTTAATTTGGACAATTTATTGTGATACAACACTTGTTTTAATATACAATTTTAATGGACAATATACTGTATAATGTTTTGTTTTGCCCTTTAATTAAAAATTAGAAATTTAATGATAAATATATTTATACCAACTGAACAAAACTATTTCACAATTAACTGTTAATTGTTTACGAAATGAACTGAATATATCTATTATCCAATCAGTAGACTGTTTACGGTATAACTCATGAGAAAAATAAGATAATTGTCTGTAAAAACAAGTGATATTTTTAATTGATAGATAGAATAATAATTATAAATCGGTTTCAAAATAGCATTCGCCTAAAACTCTTTAATTTGATTATGATCGCAAACTTATTCAAGAAGTCATCCATGATGCAATTTAGTGTAAAGAGTTGTGAAAGAAGTGATCTAAATGGTTTAATCAATCTTTATAATCAAATAAAAATTGCATGCTAAATTGTGTTTATAAATAGCTACAATCACACATTATTATAGACTTATAATTCACACAAATTTCGTTTATATAAACTTATAAATTAATACTAAAAAGTTGTAACAATCTATCTACTGTAGATAGCGGCTTTTTAGCATTAATTTATAAGTTTATATATACGAAATTTGTTTGAATTATAAGTCTATAATAATGTGTGGCTACAATAATAAAAAGTTATAAAAACCAAAAATAATATTTATTTATTAAAAACATAAAAAAGGGAAAACAATTTATTTTCCTTACAGTTTAAAAGGGGTTTAAATCAAAAATATTTAAAATCTAATTATATATACGGGAAACTAATGTGTGAGTCAAAGTTGAAACTCATCGGGCATTGTTATGTCATTCATCGTATTGTACCTATCTAAAATAGTGCACACTTTCCAATTACCCCCATTAATCCATAGCAAGCGTTGAACATAGTCGCGGGTGTCAGCGCTCGCCCAGTGGGCCGACTGTATTTCACCGACCAGTTCCTGCGCCTCGAGCTCCAGCTCACGACACATGTTAGCCAATTGGCGCATAGCGTCCACCACTGGTATGCCGTGCATACGGACCAACACAGACACCCCGTTGTAGGCGCCGTCCACTCGTCCGCCGGCGTCCAACACCTCCTTCTCGAAGGAGTAGATGTCGTTACACATGACTCCCGCTTTGGACAGCACTTTAAACAGTCGCTGGAGGCGTGGGTTATGCCACTCGTCTTCCGGTACGAACAGATTGTGCGCGTATTCGCACATATGGTATATCGGCAGAAACGCCACCGATATTCTCCTTACCTATTAATGGAGTTATTATTACATTATTATTTAATTATTAACAACAACAAAATATGCATATTTGTTTATTTTGAATCTTATAAACCACATTATGCATACATGTTAGCTGTTTCTTTAGCACACATTCTCTAGCTGAATTGTGGTTAAAAATGTATCCAAGCTTAAATCAATGATTTTGTTTTAAAATAAGGGCGCAAAAATGGCTTACCTCGTAGAATTCATCGAGATGGCCATATTCCTTTTTATTATTCAAATCTAGGCATTCAGTCATCATAGAGTCGGTCCATTCGGTCCAGAGTTGAATAAACCGCCGGCGCTGGACATCATTCAGAGCGCTAAAGATATGCTCCTGAATGGCGTAACTGCCCAACACATACGGCTTCCAGTGGTGTGCGGACACGTGCTCGCCCTGTGGGCCGGCCAACAGCTTAGCGTACACCTGATAAAGCTGATCAAGTATTGGACTCGCTTTGGCCGCCTGTCGGTCAATGTCACCGTACGGGGTCTCCAAGTGGTCATCAATGATATTAAAGTTGATCATTTGCCGGTTCAGCACATCATACCTGTGTAGGAGTGACCAAATAAATGTTTGTTGTTAACGATCGAGATTACATATTAGTGTTTGAGTCCGCCTACCGGTCCTCATCCGTAATGAATGGGTAGAAATAAGCGGTGTATAGCCCGGTGTTGGCCAACCGGTTGTACTGCTCCGGCGTAAACAAACTGGACTCCAGGAGCCACTGCCTGGACTGGGCGTCTATACGCGCGTGGATTTGGTTGTAATGATAGGGCAATACTGTGACCGCTTCCGCCGGCAGCGGGTATTTTCGACCCGGTTTATTGGTCTCGTTGTGGTTCATTGCTACCGTGGCCACAGTTTGGGCTGTTTTTAAATCTACAAATATTAATTAATTCTTTTAATATACAAATTCTATATATAAAGCTATACTAACATTTTTGTTGTAAATCTTTTTAAATGCTCAATTTTTTCTATCAATAAAGTAGTATTTGAATTGAGCAAGTTATATTGTAGTAGATATATTGAGAGGACCGAAATGTTTTTAATTTAAATGCCCGTATGTGTTAATAGGTACTTATTAGACTCTTTAACGCTAATATTATAAATAAAATATATAAAACATAAGGGCATGCTTAATTTTTTTATATGAAAACATGTGGAATTCGTTTTTATAACATAACCATAAACGAACAAATAAACATAAAATATAATTTTATTATATACATTAATCAACAATGTTTCTACCTAGAGTATTCTAACTGTATAGACAGTGACGATCAGGTAATCAACGACTTTTGTACTGAAACTGAGGCGATTCCCATTAAGCAGTCACTGCCCGTTACGGCCGATAACATTACCAAATATTGTAATTTACAAAAAGTTGGCGATTCCAACAATACATTGTAAGTTATTAAATGAAAATTCAAATCTATTGACATTTCTAATTGATTTCAATAAAGCGGATGTATAATATAATTTAATATATTTCAAACTTTGCTATTATAGACTTTTGATACCTCTATTGGATAGCATACCCCATATTTAACCAGCTTTAGTTAAGATAGAGCCTGAACATGAGCATCACAAAATTACTATGATTGAGTCGTGATTTAAATAATTTTTTGCTACAACAAAATAGATACAAGGAACTTTAGTTTGCATTTTTAAAATTTTGTCTAACACGTTTAGCTTGAAAGATATAACCGATATAATTATAATAAATATAAAGTTTAATGAGGATAACTTGTTAATTAACATTAAATTATTACAACTATTTGTGAATTACTATGAATGTCTTTCTCAATGATTTTGTATACATTTTTATCTTTTAATTAGAAATATAAAACTATTCTTTTATTTTGTTTCAATAATTCATTTAATGAGTGATTTTTAATAATTTGCTAATTAGTTATTAAAATTTTAAATTTGGACAATTTGTTGCAATACAACAATTGTTTCAATATACAATCTTAATGGACAATATATAATGTTTTGTTTTACCTTTAAATTAAAAATTAGAAATTTAATGATATATTTAATACCAATTGAACAAAACTATTTCACAATTAATTGTTTACGTAATGAACTGAATATATCTATTATCCAATCAGTAGACTGTTTATGGTATAACTCATGAGAAAAATAAGATAATTGTCTATAAAAACATGCTATATTTTTTATGAACTTTTAATTATGAAAAATGGCCACATAACGTCCGATTAATTAATAGAAACCCCTTTTTATACCATAATTAAAATGCAGAGTAAATTTACATTCATCACATATACACGACAACACCGGCACATAACCAGATACGGCACATACTGTACGGCTTGTGTCGTCCCATTAGATATCAATTGATGATAATTTTTTTGTGACATTAAATCTGGTTTTAAACACAAGATATTGGATGGCAAACAAGTTTTGCAATTTGTTTTCGCAACTCATTTAACACATAAATCTGATAATAAAAATGTTTTATTCAACAAAATATATGGTGTTTTTCTCTCAAACCCTTTGCATATACTGCCGATGATTATGAGAACCGCTTTAATCCGCACTGATTTGGCCCATATTTGGCGACCATTTAAAGCCAATAGTCGCCATATATTGATATTTTGTACAATCTTTGCCTTCAAATCCATGAATATTTGCAGATAATTTCCATGCATTCAATTCCGTCACTCAATTCCCCTATAAATACGTTAATTGAATACAATTTCTACTTCTTTCGCAGTTTTTTGGATTCATTTATTGATTATTTGCCAAATTTGTCATGTATTTTAGCTTTGATTTAAGTTTAGTGTCTGTTTTATACGTAAATTAAATGAACATGTTGGTGCCACTCATTAAATATTAGTGTTTAATCACTGTTTTAATGATTATGTGAATCAATTAAATCATTGTTATATTTTAAAATGTGCGTTTAATTAGTTATTTTATTAATATTTTTATTAAAAATCAAATCAATGAGTAATCTATGGAAAATTTATTAACACGTTTTAAATGTTAGTAAATTTGCAATAAATACTTTGTTCATTAAAACTCGAGCATTTATCCCATGATATTTATTTATTATTTATATTTATTATTTAATAATAATAATAATGACTACAATTCTGTTCATCAATTCTGGATTACATTCAAAAAATATGTGTAATATATATAAAATTGATTTTGAAAATAAAAATATCAATTAATTAATTATTATGTTTAATATATCACTAATTATTGCGCAAAACATGTGATTTACGAATGTTTATATGAAGATAAAATTGAAGGAATAAATCGGTATAAACTGGTTACAACCTTGATTATTTTCATTAGCCTAATAAATATTTTCAAGTTTATTTTAAATCTAGAATTTTAAAAATTTTAAATTAAATATTTGTAATGTAGATTATTTTATAAATTTCTTTAACTAATTTTATAATTATAACATATATTTATTAATTATTTTTACGAGTTTATTATGTAAACACTGCTATATTTCAAAAAATTAATATTACTTATTTTAACCTAAAATTTTAATCTTAATATTGTTTTCAAAAAATATTTACATCAAACATGGTGTATTTATACGATAATTTACAAATCTAGTTCATTTATAAAATGCATAGTTTACAAATATTTAATTTCAATTAAAGTTTTCCAATAATCTGTTAGTATTAAAGTGGAAATTTACCATATTTTAAATTTTATTATACAAGTCTTTGAACCATTTCTATCAATATATGTAAATTTCCTATCAACAGGAAGTTTACAATGTATTCTTATTACTTGCACACGTAAATTAGATGTTATAATTTTATGCCCTGTGTCCATTTAATTGTTGAGAAAGAAAGAAAGAGAGAGAGAGAGAGAGGGCAATTTATATTAAATTTATTGTTGTTAAAACTACAAATTTTGCATGACCATCACTGATGTGTTACATTCGGTACAACTGGTTATAAATGTGACCAAAAAAATTTAAAATCAAAACAACGATAAGTGGTTTAATAAAGTTCTTGAGCTGACATATGGTTTCACAAAACCGATAAGAAAGCCATTTATTCACTCGTTATGTCCTGTTTTGGTTTATCGGCAAAAACCAGTTGAATTGGCAAATACTATAATCTCGGTATTAATACATTAATAATTAGCAGCATGATTAATTAGTATTGAACACTACATGCATATATTATTTCTAGCCAAACTAGCCATAAACATTGCTAACTAACCAATATCATTTCAATGACATAATAACGATGCCTAAACTTGGTTAATATAAATGTATTTCACTTGAATTTGCATTCATAAGCCATAGTATGTCATAAGATAACAATCATAAACAAAAAAGAGGCGCTCATTATCCACCAAAAAAAACTTTTCAATACGAGTGCCATTGGATGTGATAACGCGGTGTCGACTCCTTTTCGCACACATATAGAGGTAAACCAAATGACGACAATTTGAATCCAGAGTTATTTTTTCGGTGTATATAAGATGTGAGAGAATTTGCTCAAAGAATTCATACATTGAATAGCATTCAAAGCGATTTTATTCAATACTTTTAATACTTTAATAATTCAACACTTTATTATTTTTGGCAAATTCTTGACAAACATTTTTTTGTTTGTTTTTAATTAAATACTTGACTCGAGTTGTATTAAGCGAAAGAAATGGACAAAAGAGACAATCTATCGGTAGTTATCCATAAGAAGGAGGACTTGAGAGTAGAGCAGTCGGCGCTGCCATCGGAACCGGGATCTTATGGTATGCATTTTGAATGATGGTTACTTTTTGTGGGCAATGTGTTAACCCTATGGGTGTGTGTTTTGCGCTTATTTTAGAGGTCCAGTTGGCGTCCAATACTGTGGGCATTTGTGGCTCAGACGTGCACTTCTGGAAAGACGGCTGTATTGACAAGTGGGTGATTGAGTCACCGCTGGTCACCGGACACGAGTCCAGCGCCACTGTCATCAAAGTGGGCTCTCATGTCAAAAATCTCAAAGTGGGAGACCGGGTGTCCGTTGAACCGGGCGTCGGATGTATGGCCTGTCAGGTGTGCAAAGACGGCTTCTATAACCTCTGCCCCGATGTCCTGTTCTTTGGTGTTCCGCCCACTGGAGGCTCTCTTCGCCGATACTATAACCACAGCTCAGCCTTTTGTCACAAGTAATTGTCTTAATAATAATTGTGTTAATTTTGTTGTAAAATAAATTACAAATTATAACATGTATTGAAACGTATGAATAGACTGCCGGATAACATGAGCCACGGCGAGGGCGCTCTGATGGAGCCGTTGGCCGTTGCCGTATACGCCTGTAAAAGGGCTGGCATTACAGAGGGCTCGGGTCAGAGGGTAATGGTGACCGGCGCCGGACCGGTGGGCCTATTGTCAGCGTTGGCGGCCAAAGCGATGGGCGCTCAAGACGTTTGCATTTTAGACATTAACGAGAGTCGACTGAAATTCGCTCAACAAATGGGAATCAATAAGACAATACTCATTGACACCAAACTGGACACCGAATCGTTGGCCAACGAAGTGATCGCAATCCTCGGCGACAGTCCAGACATAACCCTCGAGTGCAGTGGCGCCGAGTCTTCACTTAATTTAGCCATTTATGTCAATAAAGACGGCGGAAATGTAATTATGGTTGGAATCAATCCACGAAAAGTGTCGGTCTCTCTGTCCAGCGCCGCGTGTCGTGAAGTGAACTTATTGGGCATTAAACGGTACCGACACAGGTATGTCCATACGATTAATCATGATAAAGTAAACATGGTTGTAATGTGTGTTGTTTTGTAATGACCAACAGTTTCCCTTTGGCCATATATCTGGTTTCTTCGGGCAAAATAGATGTGAAGCCATTAATTACACACAAATATCGCATTGAAGAGGCGTTGGAAGCGTTTCATACGGCCAGCTCTCCCACGAGCGGTGCTATCAAAGTACAAATTGAGTGCTTTGAACAGTCTTAGAGTGCTTTTTTCTAACCATATTGCTTTTTTCAATTGATTCTATACGTCAATTGTATTTTATATTATTTAAATTTATGTTATAATTAATTCGTAATTACAGTAGTTTTAATAATTTTATGTTATATACAATAATAGATTAATGTAAATATATTTTTAATGATATTTTTGTAATTATATTTTACAAATAAATGAATTAATACTCAATTAATTGTAGCTTATTTTCTTTCATTAAAGTAATTAATTAATTGTTACATTAAAATAGTAAGAATATATTCATTAATTAACTGATAAATAATTGAATTTTTAGTATTAATTGCAAACATAATATTAAATATTAAAATACAAACCATAATATGGTAAATATCATACAATTATAAAACTTATTTTGTATTAAAAATCATTTTATTGAGTTAAATGTAAAAAACGTGGTAAAATCCTAACGACTTGAGCAAAATAATCAAATATAACATTTGATTGTATGTACAGATTGTGTACTACAGAACATCACAAACACAGATAACATACAAAACCAAAACACATTTACGAATAACTAGATTGAAAAATAAATAAATTAATAATAAAAATCACATAATTTGTCAAATTGTCAATTAATTGAATACAACAATAGCAATGATAAGCGTAATCGCAATTAATACCGACCAGTGATTGGGTTTGTGTTTAGCGGGCATTGAATTAAACAGATATATCTGTTCGTACGAGTAGTTAGTCTTAGCGCCGGTATATAAGGGCTGGTAGTTATAGATGAGTAGCTCTGACTCCTCTTTGGCGTTAATCACAGGTCTTATAGATTTGCGGCACTCATTCACAAAGAAGTTGGCCATATATTGGCTCACTTTAATGGCGTTGGGCTCGTGAGGAATATTCTGGTGCATCGGATTGTAGGCGAACTCAAACTGGTTCTTCTCGGGATGCCATTGGACGCGATATATGGGACGGTTCGGGTCCACCGACTCAATCATCGACACATACACCACACCATTCCTGTCGGTGTTTGTCGACAATATTGTGAAATTGCTCTTCAGATCGGGTTTGCTGTTGAATGTGTCTAAAGTGACACACTTTTTGTGATAGTTGTAAGCGATTG